>JAJLWU010000045.1:0-41227 GCA_030570855.1 Tardiomyces digboiensis | reverse complement strand
ATCCCAAGTACGCTAGTGAGATGATCCATGTCCTCGAAAAGTACCAGGAAGCCAAACGCAACAACCTGCTACATTTGGTTCCGTACACTACTGTAAACCAATATCTGCACACTCTCAGATTGATTTCTCTTGAATTGGGCAAAAAGGTAAGTATTGGAGTAAACGGAGCATGCTGTGCAATTGCCCCTAACAATAGACCGAGGGAGACTCGGGATTCTCGCCCAGAAACGTGCTATTCTACCTTGCCGCTGCAGTTTCTGACTTCTTTCTACCTCGATCAAAGACTTCTGATCACAAGATCCAGAGCTCGGGCTCTACACTCGAGCTTAACCTTGAGCCAGTTCCCAAGTTCCTGAAGCGAGTGGTGGAGTCATGGTCGCCAAGTTCGATGATTATATCGTTCAAGCTAGAGACTGACCCGGAATTGCTACTTCCAAAGTCTCGCCAGGCTCTGGAACGATACCAACACCACCTAGTGATTGGTAACCTTCTTCAGAATAGAAAGCAAGAAGTCAAGTTTGTGACAAAAGATGCCGTCAAGACTCTTAGGCTCACGGATCAGGAGGTGAAGCATAATGTCGAGATAGAATCGTTGATTATTCCTGAAGTCATACGCATGCACGAGGAGTGGATCAATCAGGTTGACAACAAGAAGTGCACCACTTCATAGTTGCGTTTCGGCAAGATGAATTGAAATTACTCGATTGTATATACACCATATATAGTTTTTGAATGGAAATCAGTAAACGGGGAAGTCCGGATCGACATCGCTCGCCCAGCGATTTAGCCCGCCAACAATATCGTAAACATCGTCAAGGCCAAACTTTTCTTTGAGTATTCTTACGGCCGCTTGAGAGTCGTTGCCATATCGGCATACAACAAACACTGGTTCCACAATTCGTTTGTCAACGGATCCCTGCTTTTGGATAGTTCTCAGAGGAACATCTAGCATGTTAATCCGTATTCTCTCACAATAAGCAGGATCTCTGATTACTTACTGATTGAATTCTTCAATGAGCAGATGCTATATTGTACCTCATCGCGAACGTCGAGAAGCGTGTGAGGATAGTCGACACAATTATATTCCTGCAATTAGCCAATGAAGCTGCTAGAAGTAATAGTAAAAAGATCCCCTACCTTTGCGGAAACACGCTCTTTAGCTGATAAAATGCTCTGGTTAAGAGTTCCACAGAATTCGGCATAGTCCACTTCTCCTTGAGAGATAGAGTCCTGGCTGATGGAAGGCGCATCACCACACACTGCACAGGTAGCCTTTCTTCCCCTTAGTGATACACATCGCACAGGAGGGAACGAATACGCAGAATATATCATGAGAAATGGTTTGAATTCTTTGTCATAGGCTCCTGTGATCACTTTGATAGCCTCGGTAGCTTGCTGGACGCCCATGATGCCCACCACGGGTCCCAGGATGCCACCATCACCACACGACGTCACGCTGTCTGGTGGTGGTGGTATTGGAAACAGGCATCGGTAACAAGGACCACCCTTATAGTTTAGAACTGAGAGCTGACCATCAGTTTTCAACGCAGAAGCGGATATTAGCGGAACCCCTAAAGTGACGGCAACATCGTTCACTAAGTACCTTGTGGCCGGCGTATCCGTGCAGTCAAGTATAAGATCATATCCCTTGGCAATATCAAAAGCGTTATTGGCCATAAATCGTGAAACATAAGTTTGTGTATCAACAAATGGATTTAGTCTGTTAATCAGCAAGCGCGCACATTAAAAAAGAAGGTAAAATGATGACGACATACTCATTAATGAACTTTTCAGCCGACAGCGCTTTTGACATTCCTACTCGAGATGAGTTATGCAAAATCTGACGATGGAGATTGGAAGCTTCAACAGTATCATTATCTACAATGCCCAGCTTTCCTGCCGTCAGGTTCGATTAGTCTTTGATCCAAATACCTCATGCTTACCAACTCCAGCACCAGCAAGATATGCTAAGGCCGGACATCCTAGACCACCAGCACCTATCACTAAAACTCGCGCTTTTCTCAGCCTGTGCTGACCTGTCATTAGCTTGAGTGAGTTGGCACCTAAAAGCAGAATTTCGTACCTGATATTCCAATCTCAGGAACAATGAGCTGTCGACCATATCGAAGATATTCATCCTTCTTCAAGCGAGTTTCCTGGCCCTCCATCGAGTCTGTGCTATTTGCACCAGTCCTCATTATTTTGGCACTTGCCGAGCGGAGTCTTGAGTTAGTGACCGTTCTCAGTTTCTGAATATGCGTTTAGCCGCACCACTGCACCGAAAGCCATGATGACATGCACGCGGTTAGCCGAAATATGCACATTGTGCCAATGACTACTTGAATGGTTAGTGTAGCACTCGCACGATTCTCACGCGAAGCGTCGTGAATGACCACCCATAAGTACTACAAATGGTTGATAAACGTCTGAGGATCTAAATAAAACAAGGCGTTGAGTTCTGGAACCCGTCCGTTACTATAAAACTTTTGCATGGACTAAGCAATTAAACAAGCTTCTGCTTTGTGAAAAACGAGCGGAGGTGGGAAAGCTGCCATGCGCAGGTAACGCCAAGCACAAATAGCTGGATAAAAGTCCAACGAACGACGCGAGCGTTGGTCGCTTCAGATTGGTCACGGAATGAAGCCTCGCGCTCTCGCATGAGGCTCTGCTCACGTTGGATCATAGCCAGCTTGTCGTTGAGCCGTTTCACACGCTCAGCAAGAGAGACAACCTTCTTCTCCTGCTTCGAATCAAACGCAGCGTCTGATCCAATAGCAAAATCAATGTCCATCTTGACCTTGTTGTTGTGCAGCCAGCCGCCACTCAGCGCCCGGTAGCAGATTCGGTGCTCACCTTGGTCCGCAGCTGTAAAGATAAAATCGCCCTTCGCGTTCAGCTTCTGGAACAGAACTCGGTGATTATTGTCAAACGTTTCCTACTGGTCAGTAATCCCGGCTTAAATTGCCATGATTCTGAGCGGCATTTAACCCCGAAATCATCATAGCAGACATACCTCGATAGTGATCTGAATGGCAAGGTCCTCCGAACGAACCCAGTTACCAGTCTGCTCTTCAAGCTCCCATGCGCTATGCTTTGCTGGCTGTTAGTAAGAGCTTACCCACTTGAACAAGTATTCAACCAAATTCCAAGGGTCATTCAATGAGTACAACAATGTCATGGGGTACATGCGACGTTTTATGTTAAACCCGACCAGGAATACGTTTCAGCGACACAGGAAATCTGTCGTGGGTAAGATCGTCACATCTCGAAAGATGCCGTTAATAGCTCCCCATTCAAGAGCCAGCCTTCAAAGACTGCCGCGTATCAAATCAGTCAAAGACTTACCGGCCAGAACGCTGCCCTGCTGCAAGTCTTGGTAGAAGCACTTTTCGTTATTACTTCCACCTAGGTAGAAGTGAAATGCATTTGCCTGCGCAAACAGAAGCGTCAGCAGGGTGAAAATAAAAGATCGGAACTGCATTACTGTATTTTTGACTGCACTCGTACGACACGTACCAGCAATGCTTCCCGCTCTCCAATATATCGACGAACTTAGAACGACGCGTCAAAATCACTGCCAGTTGTACACTTCACATTAGGGTGAGGGTAACACGAACTGAAAAATGCACAAAGGATAAATCTATGCACTTTTATCGGCATTAGTCCTCGTGAGACCGACATGGTCGGATAAAACTTAAGTCAATTTCTACTTAATATTCATCCTTGAATTGATTGGACAGTATATAGCGCAGCTCGCTCTATAAGAGTAAAGGTTTCTAGTCCTAGTAAAGGTTTCTAGTCCTAGTGTGCGCAAAAACAAAAAGAGATGTTATAACGAAGTTCGCTTCTCGAAATTTAATTCTGAAACAATATTTGCCCATTATCTGACGTTGCAGCACACTCAGATAATTGTCGCAGCCGCCTTGGCGACAACAAATCTGACGGCTAATCCATGACTTTTACTGCGGTGTACCACAGCTTTAGAAATCTCGCCACAAGATGTTGGCCAACGAAATATTAACACGTTTTAAATTCTGCTTAGAAGTTAGTGGCAGAATGATCATCTTTAAAAGTGTAAGAAAAAAGACAAAGTAAGGTAGCTGCCGTGCTTCCAGTAGCAGATGGCGACACACGAATATTAACCACGAGCGTGTGATGTCACTGGCTAGCTTGAGTACTGTTCATTAGGAGACCGGAGAACCGGAAGTGTTCTATTTCCATCTATGCTACGGGAGTCACGGTATTGACTTCAAAGAAGTAGATAAATGAATCTATCTATTTTATCCCGATCACAGTTACATATAATTTGTCGAATTCGACTTAAAGTAAAGGACGGACCATCATATGACGAAATAAACTTACTAGCTTAGATCCCGCCTAGAGCAGGGTGTGAATACTCCACTCCATAAGCGGCCCAGCCGCTTTATATGTCCGCTATTAACTTGGAGATGCTAATTCTCCG
The DNA here is from genome assembly GCA_030570855.1 of Tardiomyces digboiensis. Classification (NCBI taxonomy): domain Eukaryota; kingdom Fungi; phylum Ascomycota; class Dipodascomycetes; order Dipodascales; family Trichomonascaceae; genus Tardiomyces; species Tardiomyces digboiensis. Next base: position 36,765 of record JAJLWU010000045.1, on the reverse strand, counting down.
TTTTTCCGAAGATGGGCCAAATGAGGTCTTGGTATAGAGTTCCTCATATAGTTTCTAAAATGACGGGCAGGTATCTGTGAGCAGAGAAGTCTTTAGAAATAGAACCAATAGCCCATCTCTTAACCATTGGAATTAACGAGCCGGGCTAACGGGAGCCCATCCAGGGCATGCCGCCAATGTGGCCTGGCGCACACCCTATCCCTATTCTAATGTCAAACAACAAGAATCTTGCCGAATTTATGGCGCCATCCCTCCGAAAAACCGAATTACTGCATGATACAGTAGCTGAAACGTCGTAGAGATCTCTCTCGCGAGATGGGTTCTAAGAACGGCAGCTTAGGATGGTGAAAGCCGAAAGAACGCACTTATGGCAAAGCACAATTAGAATGGGGAAGATTCTTCCTGTCTCCCACCAACTTGAAGTCCCTCAGCATTAATAAAACTGGTTGCAAAACATCACCCGACAAACGACTCAAAAGTTCTGCAAGGGACCTGCACCCCGCAGATCTCAGCACCCCTCACCTTCAGCCCCATGTATTCAACATCCCATGGACAGCGTTGAACAAGAGAAAGCGGGGGGCTACCATCGCAGGTCGAACCTACTTAAGAAGTAGCTAATACCCACAATGACTATGGTCTAAAGACAAGGGTTTCATCTCACCATGACACAAGAGTCACAGAACTGCTCGCAGTCGACCACCATCAGTCCGCTGGAGATCGGAGAGGATAAGTTCGAGCAACCCCGGGAGTATGGTGCTCTCCCTCCTGTCTCGCGTGTAGTAACGTCAGGTGACCGCAATGAGATCATCCACATTGGCGAAACACGGGTCTATCGCGATGAGCTCGTGGCGGCGTTTGGAGGTTATTTGAACCCTGGTCTGCGCCATGCGCCCTCTCGCAAGCTTGCAAATGTTTCAAGTCTTGGTCTGTTTGCTTTCAGTGTCACAATTGTAACGCTCGGTCTACTGCTCGTTCATACACGTGGGGTAATGGTGCCCAACATAGTCATTGCGCCTTCTTTATTCTATGGTGGTATTGTCCAGTGCCTTGTAGGGTTCTTTGAAATTTTTACCGAGAACACCTTTGGTATGGTTACATTCGGATCATTTGGTGCATTTTGGATATCGTATGCAGCTATTCTGATGGACGACACTTTTGGAATTATTTCTGCCTACAACAAGCTTGATCCGACCGGAGTCATGTTTAATCACGCAGTCGGCATCTTTCTTATTGCCTGGTTCATTCTCGCTACATTGCTAATGATTTGCACCGTTAGATCTACAGTTGGATTGTTCTCAGTGTTTCTGGCGCTTGATTCTACCTTTATAGTATTAATTGCTGGCTACTTTACTGGAAGCTCCAACTGTATTACTGCCGGTGGAGCGCTAGCAATTGTTACCGGTATCTTAGGATTCTACAATGGCTTTGGAGGTCTTGCTACCAAGGAGAACTCCTGGATCAACATCAAGCCACTCTACATGCCTGGAGCACATCGACTACCCGCGTCGGGGCAAGAGACGCTTGTGGAGGGCCATTCATAAAGCACAAAGTAGTACTTGGTTGCTATCCGTTTATTATTATTATTAAGTAAAACTATACCTTACGAGCCTTGCGCTTGATTTTATCTACAAGGGACTCGAGCGAGTCACCGTTCTGCGTTATAGCCTTGCGCTTCTTAGAGCTCGGTTCACTTTTTGGGACGGATTCAGTCTTAGCAGCACGGCGATGACGTTCAGTCATGACTTGTTCCATGGCTTTAGTCTTTTTAAACTGAGGAGCTGTCGTGTCTATGGCAAATTGAGGGTCGCTATACAAGCCCTGAAATCGTGGATCTGCAACGTTGAACCCAGCTTCGAGCTCTTCCAGCTTTTGTTGCTTTTTGCTCAAGCCCCGCTTCCCCTTTGCTTGCTTGTTGCCTTGTACCGACTTGCCGACGTCGTCAATATTTTTTGGCGCTGCAGTCAAGTCATCGTCCATTAGTAGTAGTTCAAGCTCTGCAGCATTTTTGCTTTCCTCTGCATTTCTAACGCCGCCCTTTCCTGGCTTGGAATCCTTGTCACCATTCTCTGCTTCTCGCGCAGCCTTGATCTTTTCCATTCGTCGTTTTCGGCGCTCTTTCTCCTTGCGTCTATATTTGTCAATAGTACTCTCCTCGATGCCTCCGGTATCGGAGTTATCCCTATCACCGGCATCATCCAACCCGGGAGTGAATGTGATTTCCATATCTTTTTCCTTTTTATTCTTTGATCCGAATTCGATACCTTCTAGTAATGCGCGGTACTTCTCGGCAGCCTGCTCTTCGCCGTCCGAGTCCGAGTCCGATGCAAGATATGCCTTATAGTCCATGTCATCGATCTCACGCTGAGAAAATGCTCTAGACACTACTTGAGCTCGCTCAGTCGGAGTTTCGTCCCACGTTAGCTTGACTTTGGAATGTTGCAGAGAGTCAGTAACAAACTGATTTGGGCGGTAGCCAGCTGGAATCTTGACTGCTGTATCACGAGGTTCATCATCAAAAGCCATATCCGTGGGTACGTAACGCAAGTCAAAGATATTAGCCGACGACTCGTACTCTGCTCCATCACAGTTATCGTAGATGTTCTTAGCAGTAACAACGCTATCGCATTTAACAACAGCGTAATAATACTGCATTCGCTGTAACTGGTATCTTCGCAGCTTTTTGCTGTCGACTTCTTCACCCTTGTCCTCTTGCACAATCGTTTTTTCGTTAATTTCCTGCTGTCAGCAAATTACATGTCACCTTCCACAGAGCCACCGGAGTATACAAAATAAGATGTTGTAAGACTCTTGATATGTTCCATTGCACGGCAGTTCATGACAGAACGAGCACCGAGAAAAACAACCTAGTCGTTATCCTTACCTCTTCGGAATCGGAATCCTTACTCTTGTTCTTCTTTTCCTCGAAGAACTCCTTTGATGGCCCGTGAATCTCTTCTTCCGCCATGCGCTTCTTTCCATACTCTGAAGGAAAGATCTTAACCCAAAGAATGCGCTTGCGTGCTGGTACAAACGATGAAAATGCAGCCATAAGGTCAACCGCTCGTACGTTGTCCCAGTCCATGTTCACGACCGCGAGAGTATCAGTTTCATCTCCTAACTCAATATCATTGCTAGCAATGCTAAATTCCTCCTTCTCCTCCTCCTCTTCCTGTTCGTCATCATCAACACTGCTGTCCGACTCTGAGCTACTATCGTCTGATGATGATTCTTCGAGCCCTTCGCCTCGAGCTCTGTCAACAAAAGAAGAAGTTACGATCGCATCCTCCTCGTCAGAAATATCTTCGCTATCGGACTCGGAGTCGTCAGAGCTCTTGGATGGTATCTGTTTGGGGTTTGCGTTGTCAGACACCTCATCAGAAGAGTCTTCACCGGTGTCTGAAGCGTCCAGGTTATAGTAACGGTCGAGTTCCCTCAACCCCTTGTTCTGAGTCACCTTACGACCGTATCTATCGACCGTTGTTTTGTCCTTGAACCGCTCATCAGCTTCGAGAGCAACTTTGAACCTCGCATCGATGTTACTCTTCACCTGCCGCCTTTTGGGCAAGTTGAAACGAGGATCGTTGTGGACAGCTGCAAAACGGGGATCGCTCGTGACAGCTTTTCTGTCACCAGACTTGGATCCAGTAGCATTTGTATCCCTTTTCGCCATAGCGTTGTATAAACTTACGGGTCTGGTGTCAATTTTTTGCCATTTGTATACTATTAAGCGTTGGTGCGGCTGATTAAAAATTCACTGGTGCGGCGCCAACCAAATGGCAATTGCCGTGTGGACCGTCGTCTGATTACTTTTGTATGCTATTACTAGGTACAAGCTAATAGGGGAGAAGGAAACCAAGATAATCCAACTAGATTACCCGAGTGGAGGGGCTTTACCATCCACGGGCAGAACGCGCATCAAACCCGACAGCCTCATAAACTTCATCGATAGTAGCGGATGCCGATGCTCTCGCATTTTCAGCACCTTTTCGAGCAATGTCGTCTAGGTAGTGGGGTTCGCTAACCAGTTTCTGAAACTCAGTGCGAATTGGCGCGAGCACGTCGATCAGCACGTCGGCGACGGCATCTTTCAAACCTTTGTGATCTTTGATGCTTGAGAACTTGCCCTCTATAAGCGCTGCTGGACTCACGTCGAGTAGCCCAGATGCAATGCTTAATAAATTGGAGACTCCCGGTCTGGCGTCTGGGTCGTAGGTGATAGGACCCTGTATAGAGTCGGTGACTGCCCTTCTAATCTTTCTCCTTATTTCATCGGGAGAATCTGTAATGTACACACATCCCGCGGGATCTGATTTAGACATCTTCTTTGTCGGGTCGCGCAACGAGAGTATTTTTCGAAAGGGAGTGAGGATGGTACTGGGGGTCGGGAAAATATTTCCGTAGTGATGGTTAAACGTCTTTGTCACATAACGCGTGAGTTCCAAATGCTGTGTCTGATCTTCTCCAATAGGTACGTAGTGAGCTTTGTGAACCAAGATATCGGCACATTGGAGGGATGGGTATGCAAATAGTCCCAGATTGAGTTGAGATAGAACTTCCGGACTCATGTCTGATAATGAAACCTGCTCTGATACGCCTGTTTTCGACTTCCATTGAGTCATGCGGTTTAAATAACCCATCCCCGTCAGGGTGGACAAAATCCAATATAGTTGAGTGTGTTCGGGCACCGACGACTGATGGTACACCAGACAGCGATTTGGGTCCACTCCGGAGGCGATGATGCTGGCAAGTGCGAGACGACGCCACTCCTTTAAGTTTTTTGGGTCCTTTGGAATGGTTATAGCATGCAAATCAGCTGTTGCGAATATGAGTTGAGACGTCGTAGGCGCCGTTCTGGCCATAGCTGTCCAAGCCGACAGTGCACCCAGATAGTTGCCAACATGGCACACGCCTGTCGGCTGAATAGCACTAAACACAGTCTTTCCTTCGAGTATTGTCCATTTTGGTTCCTTTGCCTCTAGCACGGTTTTGGTTGCCGCGCTAAGAGCTCGAGAGACGTTCATCTTAGTCTCTGATTGGCAAATTGAGTGAAGAGATGAGATTGTTCAAGGTCATTATGTGAACGCAACAAACGTCATAATAATACATGTATAAAACGACGGTGAGTGCCATATCTCTATTTGTCTCTCAGAGGTGATATTATTACTTTTCAGCCAAATATAATATATTTTATTTACGAGGATATCTAGCAAAATGTTGGGAAGATGTCCTGCTAGATGACTTTGTCCTAAATGCACCGGCGTCGGGGGCTACCGCATGCAAACTAGATTATAGCGACACTTGGCAACAGACAATAGTTATGGTCAAGAGGCCAATACGAAAGAGACAATTAAAAAGGCAGGTCATTCAGCTAATCTAATCTATAGGTAATTGGCTCAGCGCTTTTAAAATTTCCCGTTGACAAGATTGCCGACCATATTCGTGGCCGAGATCCTGACCGTCTTCCACAAGGTCACAAAGTCGAGGGTCGACGAAAAGGTGTCAAGGAAGCCAAATGGAAGCATCGAAGGAATCCAGCCCTGGGCAAGCTCCAGAGCCCACGAGTCCTCAGGCATGTGATACTGCTTAGTAGTTCCGCCGACGAGGTGATGGCAGTCGCCAGGAAGGTAGACCTCTGGCTGGCGAGAGTATGACGGAGCAGCCGTCTGCTTTCCGTGCATAATAGTGAAATAATCGTCGGCAAAGTGGAGACCAGTATGCCCTTCGGTCCCGATGGCCGTACCAAAGAAGATCAGGTACTCGGTAATAGACGCGTGCAGGATAATCATAGAACCCATGGCGCCGCCGGCATTGTTGAACACCCAGTCGTCATCGTGGAGATCATTGATGTAGTCGCCGTACTCTTCCTTCAGTCGTTTATGGACCTCGGCAACCACAACAGTTGAGTTCTGACCCTTGGTAGCGGCAATAGCATCTTTGACAATTGCCTGGAGATTGTTGTTATCAAAGATGTAGAAACGCTGCAAGTAATTCTGTCGCACGTGCGACAGCACAGAGGTAGTGATTGCAAGAACTGCAATCGCTAGTGACCAAGTCTTGATCCGAACCATTTTGCTGTTTTGTGAATGTCAAAAGTCGCGTGGGTGAACCCTTAGAACACGAATACCTTACACCAGAAGTGCAACAAAGGTTCAGCTCCAACAGTTATATTGTAGTTTTCGCGCGTGCCGTTTTTGTCAAGCGCGTAAAGTGACACAGGCGAGGAATACCAGTAATCACCAAGTGCTCCTTGCGCGTGAATTTTGTACCCAACTTTTCAGCAGCATTTGAACTCCCTAGCAACCGCCGAGGCTAAGCCCGTCTTGGCAGCAGCTCTAACACAGCCCATCAGACGCAAACCCATGCATTCTTGGGCACAATCATCTGTAGTAAAAAAAATACATCATCATTTGATGAAGCTCAACCAGTGACCAGGTGCTTAGCCACTCCACTGTGACGGCTTGCAGGAGCAGGAGTGTGTTTGTGCCAAGAGGACGTGCAACATGATACTTTGTAGCAACCATATGATAAACTGCAGTGGTAACGGGGATAGTTGCAAGCTCACACAGGCTGCTAGACAGGATGCTAAGAAAGTAGCTGTGGACAAACTGGCTGCTGTAATACGACGAAGGCGTGCCGACCGCTCGTCTTAGCCGAGACAGAATAAAGCCATGAGTGATTCTGTCAACTGTTCTCCAAAGGCCAAACATGATGACCATTTTCCAATTGGCAACAAAATATGGCAGAGTATACATTTGGGCAAGGCGAGGTCCAGGACCAGCATCCAGCATATAGGTAACAGCCTTTTCCAGCAGAGGATAGGCCGTGATCCATGTAAGTATCTCTTCAAGCCAATTGTACACAAAGTGGGAGCCGTAACCGAATGCGAACCGCGATAGGCTGCGGACTGCCTGTCGGACGAAATCGTAGCCAAACACATATCCTAGTCCAATGTATCCCCGTGGATATCCAGCACGGATCTTGGAGTACATTGACCAATAGTCTACTGCACGGTACACTTGGAGTTGCGATCGTACTCGAGTCATGTTCCAAACGAGGAGAACATGCGAAACATGAAAAGCACCAGTGAGCAGCATGGGTCCAAGCTTTGGATTGCCGGTCAAGCCCAAACTCTGCGATTCAGCTATCTCACTGCTTTCTCCACCAACATACTTGAATTCACCATGCGGATTGGCGCCTAGGCCAATATAATTGAGCATCTGAGTTTCGGCATCTCGCAGACGGTTGCCTTTATCTTTGTTTGCTTGGGCCGCCTTTTGAGCATCTGCTTCGTCATCGAGCGGATCCAGAAACGACGGACCGAGGGCAACTCTCAGAAGCCGGAGACCTATCATTTCGATGGCCGTTACTATTCGTCTAGACAAACTGACTAGATCAAACGCTGGCTTAGCATGCCTTAACTTGCATACATGCACACTAGGGTAGAAATCGATTTTCGCGGAGTACATCGGTAGTGAAATCCCAGAGTCTCTCCAGAGTGAGTAAAGCACGCTCATGATGCTTGGCACACTGCAATTTCGAGCAGTACGGCCCCTCAAGACAACTACCCAATTAGGGATGTTGCCGAGATTGGCGCTACCGGTCCGCTCGCGTTCACCACTAGCCAGAAGCTTTTTGCGACCATACAGTAGTGCCAGCCAACAAGAACTACCAAAGCTTAGTTTTGGCATCCGCCTCAAAAGAGCGGCATCGTTTACATTTTATACCGGCCTGGTGCTGGGGGGCGTCGGCCTTACTGGGATTGTAATCTACTATTTTGTCAAAGACATTCTGCTGCCGACGTCAGATGCCCGAGTGTTCAACAGGGCATTTTCAATTGTCAAAAAGGACCAAAAGAGTATTAACATTCTCGGAGGAGGTAGACTGAAGGCACATGGCGAACAGACAGATAACAAATGGGCTCGGAGCCGGCCCATTGCCTCTCGTCGAGGATATGACGGCCGGGGCCGTGAACACCTTTTGATGCAGTTTCACGTTCAGGGCGATCTTGCAGAGGGCCTTGTTCGCCTGGAAATGGTAGAGTCAGAGGAGAAGACAAAGACTGGTATTGGAAAGTACGACTTTCGATACCTGGTCCTGGACGTCCCAGGACAGGCACGCCACTATATCATTGACAACTCGGAAAAACCTCGAAAGCAGATCCGCAATACGGGCTTCCTTGGAGTCAGGTGGGGCAAACCAAAGGATGCTGGCGACGAAGATCACTAGTAAAGATCGCGTGCTTTTGCTGGCCCAAAAGTTGTGTAAATTTAAGCATTAGGCACTTACGAAATCAGAGTCCAATTACTTATTCTGTACCAGGCAGTTTTGATCCAGAAAACTGGTTGCTACGATAATAAAGTGTCAAAATCATAATGGAGATTGATTCGAAAGGACGGATCTAGTAAAGATCACGGTGGCTCGATGCTAATACATTATAGTGGGACATCTATAGGTCGGCGCGAGTAAAGTCAGCGACATTGAAAGGCTCCTTGTTTGTGAGAACCTTTGGACCCGAGAACGGCTCACACGATTCGCGCTTGTGATCCTGTGGGCCAGGCGTGACTTTCTTACCAGCCTGCAAGTTTTTAAGGATACTAACGGTGCTCTCAGCAGTCAGATCCTCAAAGTAGTCGTCGTTGACGCCAATCATCGGACCGTTGACGCAGGCACCAAGGCATTCGACCTCGGAAATGGTGAAGAGTTTGTCCGGCGTGGTTTGACCAGGCTTGATGCCGAGTGTCGAAGTCACAGCGTCCATGATAGCATCAGACCCGCATAGTTGGCATGGCGTGGTTGTGCAAACTTGAATGTGATACTTGCCCATGGGGTTCTTGTTGAACATAGTGTAGAAAGTTGCAACCTCGTAAACGCGCATTGGTGGCATCTCCAACATTTTGGCAACATAGTTCATAACAGAGATCGAGCAGAAGCCAAGCTGTCGCTGGCCAAGATCCAGTAGCGGCATAACTGCGCCCTTTTTGTAGTTGGAAGGATACTTTGCGATAATCTCATCCGCGCGCTTGAGATTCTCAGGTGTGAACTCAAAGGGGATCGACGGATTGTTATTCGAGGTGTCTCGGTGGATAGCATGGACGGACGAATATGCACGCGACACAGAGCTACCAATCCGTCCGAGGTTACCAGCCTGCCTTCGAATTGCGGCCAGCATTATTAGCTTCTCGCTAGAAGTATTGCGGTTTGTGAAATTCCTGGTCTCTCCCGAATACGGCAATTTTGATTGGCCGAGGCCGCTGGCTTGGTCACACACCGAAATCACTAGGCCTTACTAACAATCAGGTACAGTGAGCACAGAATGCGATTGTAGTCCAATAGCGCCGCTATGATTTCGACGAGTGGTCATTGTGATAAAAAACTTGTTTAAAATGTGGCAAGAGTATTTCATGAAGACATTGAGCAAAAAAAGAATAGAACTAGTACGACCCCGGTGAGGATTGAACTCACGATCTCACGATTAACAGTCGTGCGCCTTAACCAGCTTGGCCACGGAGTCACTTTCGAAGCTCGGCATCGAATTTTTTCGGAGCCAGTAAAAACTCTAAATTCAAAACAAATCAAAAAAATCTCCACAATTTAGGCTGTACCCTTGCCTCGATGAATGCTAGTGGATGCGCACAGTTACCAAGTTAATGTTTTAATGGCTAAGTCACCGTATTTTTAAAGTGGAAAGGAGTGATTTTTGCATCTATCTTGGAATGATCTTGTGACAACTTTGTTTGTGAATATCGAGGGCTCCATTCTTTTATTAAAAGTTAGGCGGAAAGCTGTTTCGTTATGAACTCCCGCCAAAGCTCGTCAGACGATCTCCCTTTATGGGACATCCTCAGTAGGGTACCAGTAACTTCTACGACCCAACCTGACGTGGGTAAGTACCTGTTTCCTGGTATTGAGTTAGTAGCCGGTTTGGATATCGTTTAAAGGTCATAACACTATCCGGGGTGTGGTAACTGAATTTTAATCGCGCCCAGCTGGGGAATTGTTTTCTTAGTGAGGAGGTGGCTCTTCGTTAACCCCCTCAGATTCTGCGAGGAAACCCTATGGAGGTAGCGACGTTCAACTGTCGAATAGTGGCCCACCTGCTTATGTGAGTGCATACCATGGCTCAATCCGTGGTAACTTTACCAATTCTGGGCCATCTGCCTCATACACGGGCGGAATAAGTGGCCCCAATGCTGCATACTAACAGTAGTAAGCGAAGCGGTCGATTTACCTGATGCCAGCAGCATTTCATGGGCGGATTTGTCTGCTGGGTTGCCGGAGTGGGTGCGCTCACAACCTCTGCCAATAGATATAGAATCTATGGCTCGAACGCTTTCCCAAGCAGACATGACTTCAATTCAGCTAAGACAAGATAGCCGCATAGCTCCGCCTCTTGCAGAAATTCCCGTGCAAGTTCACCAATTGGTTGCTCGTGTTGTCGACATGAGATCCCTGATCACTGTTGAGCCAGTCCAGACTCAAGCAGAGATACATCCGCTACATCGGAAGACAGAGAAAGAGATATCGACCTCAAACTCTGAAGCACGCTCCGAACCCGCCAAAACAAAAGGGGCCCTCGAGGACGTACAGATTATATCTAGTCACCAAGAGAAGAAGCATAGAGCGGCAATTTCGACTAGGTCCTTGCTTCACGAACTGATTGACCAACAAGACAAAACCAATAAGCAGGAAAAGCCGTTATGGGTCTCAATAGAGGGAAAACTACCGACGTTGTCGAATCTGTCGATGGAGAAAATCGAGGGCCAAATTAGAAAGTTGATGTCCCTGGGATCACTAGACGAGATTGATAATGACGCAATTATAGTGATGCAAAAACTGCTGGAACGATCATTGGATACCGATCTTTCGTCTTCGTCCCTTGACGATGTAATTCGCTTACAGGATACAGAGGTGTTACTGAGAGCAACCGCATCACTTAGAGCTGCATCTCTGGTCTTACTGCTATTTCAGTACAAACCAGATCCACATCTGATGTCTGAACAAGTGATAACAAAAGTCATAACCAAGCTTGATACGATTTTTGACAGCTTCATTCAACCATCGTGCCGAATCGCCGGAGATACCATTAGTTCGGAGTTACGACCCCTCTTTCTTAGGCTATTCCAGCAGTTCGAAACTTGCTTGAGAGCTTTCCAAGTTCACCTCGGCAAAGGCCGTTTACCCGAAGTACTTGTCCTCAGGACCGTTTACTTGTCATTTGGCCTTCTTACAATGGACACGACGGATGATCCATCGGTTGCGCTCCCAGAGTCAACAAATATGGAACAAGTTCGGGCACTCGGAATGGAAATAATACTTGTAACATACTCGCTGTATCCCGAGCAAGACAGTGTCCTCATGGAGCAATTGCTAGAGAGCTTGGAAAAGGTTAGGACAGATAAACACAGCCGCCAGTATAGAGCAAAAGGATATGCTGTGCTTATTATTAGTGTGTTAATCGCGCGCTTGGTTCAACTTACGGCTTCCAGATTGAAATTGGAAAGCGACGACGCGAAGAACTCACCACCGGGAGACGACGCTTCGAGCGATCGTCTGGGATTACTCCAAGAAAGTCATGTAACGAAGATGGCTGCAACCGAGAGACAGGCGAGATTAATAGTATATAAACTATTAAGTTCAGCGGAAGGGGTTTCAAAGTCTGCCAGTCGCGGGGAATCTCGTTCGCAGCGTATGTTGTTTGACAAGGTAGTCGAAGATTGGTTGAATATGAAGTACTTGATCGACTTTCCAGCTGTTCCGCTGTTATTGTTTGAGTTGGTTCAAATGCTCGTCAACGAAGTGCACCGAAGAGATTCTCAGTCTTCGGTCATGGCTTTGGAAATTATGGAGAAGATCCTGAAAGACTTTTACCGTACCGGAAATCCACAGTATATCGATACTTCGTCACCTAACGAAGCCGAAGCTACATTGCAAATTTTTGACCGTCTTATGACATTGCGTAGAACTTGGACTGACACGAAAAAGGCTCATGAAGTGTTTAGTCTTATTCAAACCGACATCACTGTGAAGCTGTTACCTACCGTCGGTGAAAGTGGTAAGTATTGGCACTGACGCACCGCTTGGTGATACGACCCTAACTATAGCAGACAGCGAGACCAAGCAGCGTTTTGTGCAGCTTATTGATAAGAGCACATCAGACAGCTTGAATGGATTTGGGACAAAAGAGTCACAAGACGATGCTCTTTACATGGAGTATTTCCGGACAAATCGCATCTGTCAGTCGGGCGATGTAATTCTAAGTAGCGTACTTCAGTCGCTAGAGGATAGTCGTGCGAACGTGAAGAGGAAAGCGTTGAGTGTTCTGAGTTCTTTAGTCGATGATCACGCAAGTTTAATTACAAAATCAAGCATGTTATGGAGGCTCCACAAATTGATAAGAGATGGCCAGGCAGTCGTGAAGGATGCAACGCTCGAGCTCCTTAGTAAGTTCCTAACGATATCCGTGGATGACGAGGACATGGCAAGTACATTACTGAGATCAGTCCATAATGCTGTTTGCACGTGCATGTCTGACAAATCATTATCTGTAAGGAAGCGCGCTGTAAAGCTCGCACCGGCTATCGCCAGAGATTTAGAAAACTTGGAAATGAGTGGGGGAGTTATTTATTCATTGCTATTGCGTGACCAGGATGATGATGTTGGTGTACAAGATCTGTCGCGACAAATGCTCACTACAATCCTCTTCAAAACTTCACCTTCGCGAGAATTTGTGCTTCGAGTAGCAAAAGTCCTGGCTGCGATTCAAAGTAAACTCTCAAAGGAGTTAATTAACCAACGAGATGACCAACTTCGAATGTACCTTTTACGCACTTTGAACTCCAATGGTCAGATACCGGTCCGTGAGAGTGCTAGGGAGATTGTGAAGGTTGCAGTCGAGGACAATCTGCTTGAACCTTTCGATGAAGTAACAGATGACTTACTTTCATTGCTAGATCTCGTTGCCCTAATATCTCAGTCTGATGGCAAACTAGTGAGCCAGGATGAAGTTATCGGACTTGCAGATATGTTCATGAAACCTGATGCATCTGATAAGCTCACAAAGTATGCTAGACACCAGACTTTTGTTATTCTGCAATCCGGGCTTTCGTCGCATATCTCTATGAGCCAACAATTTCTTAAAAATCTTCATGCCACGTTGCAAAAGCTCTTAACAAAACTGTCCCCTCACGACCTTACGGAGATGATTCCATGTTTCTGGATGACCGCTGTGGAAACGGACAATACGCTATCTGTCGCCCGTACTTTGGTGGCTGTTTTGAAAGGACTGAAGACAGAGACGAACCCTCAAAAGCTTGTACGTCTGATAGGCATTGCTGGTAACATTGCGAGATATTGTGACCTAGAGAATCACGCGAAATATTTTATGGGCATGGACACAGAAGTGAATGCATCTTCTGTGGTTGATCTCGTTATCAGAAGCGTTTTCAGATTTACAAAAGAGCCAGGAACGCCGCTAAGTAATGCAGCCGTTACTATCATGGGGGCAATTTGCAATTCGCACCCAAAACATTTTGCTAACCCCGTGGTGAAGAATTCTTTTCAGCGAGTCATGTGTGTGAAAGGCGACTTTGCAATGGAGGACAAGATCAAGATCATGGAGTCGATAAACAACTATGTCATACTAGAGAGCGACACCGCGAACGCTGCACTGGTTCATAAGACGACCAAATCGAACCACTTGGAAACCCATGTGCTACATGGGTCGGGTACATCTCGTCCTGATGACGCTGCGGTCAAGACACTGCTAGAGCTCATTTTCAAGCAGGTTGTTGACCTATCACTGGATTCAGAGGGAAAATTAGCAGAAGTTGCCGCACTTCTACTGGCAAGGTCCCTGGAGCAGGGCTTGCTGAGCCCGCTCAAGCTTATTCATACGATTATATGTCTGGAACTCTCAAGCAATGACTATATCTCGCGAATTGCTATCGATGTGCATAAGAAACTGCATCAAACTCGAGAGTCCAAAATTGAGTCGTTCTACGTCGACGGACTGCAAGCTGCTGCTGACTACAAAAAGAACATGAGAATCCGACAACTACAGGACCAGCCTCTTACTGAAGGTATATCCGACAAGAATCCGCTTAAACCGCTATATGATATTGTGAGTCAAATGACCAAGGGCCAGAGACGGCTGTTCTTTGTGAAGTTGTGCCGGAGCTTTACGTTTGAGCCGGATCATGCTACTCCAGAAGAGCTGTTGCGACATTTGAATTACACTCTGTTCCTGGTGAGGGCAATATCACTGTTACACCTATCCCTCGCAGATGAGATCCTGATGGTTTTGTACGGTATCGACAGCCTGTATCATGCGTCGAGCCCGGTCATTGTGCATGGCGTTGAGCAGGCTGGTGACGTCGTCAACTGGCAACGTTATGGCATGTCCAGCGCGATCCTACTACTCTTCTGGGAGCTGAGAAGATACCTGAGGGAAGCTTATAAAATTACGGACGAGATGTGCATCGAGTTCAGCCCTCGTTCATGTCAAATGAAGGCTGAAGCCCGCAAAAGTCGGAACCAAGTGTTGAACTTGCCCTTTGACGATTATCTGATAACCTCGTTGGCCGAACGACCAATCGAATGGTACCAGGAAATGGGGCGCAATTTCACAAACCTCACCCTTAACGAAGACGTTTCTATGACTCACGCTGCCGACGGCGAGCTGGATGAGTCACGCCTAGCCGATGATGACGGCCAGGACGAAGGAGATGAGGAAGAAGAATCTTCTCAGAGAGCGTCCAAGAGACGCCGCAACTAAAACTGTATGTAGACTACATTATGACGATCATGACCTGTGAAGAATCCCCCATTGAAGAATGTATGAGGCATTCAGCGACATAACCATGACCACGAGATTTACCACGGATATATTGGTGGAAAAAATTGGTCCGACTGGCAGTCGCTGACAACCTCGATAGGATAACTAGTTAGTCATCGACGGCGAGGTGGAGCCTCGCTGAACATGATCGAGGGCTGGAACCGAGTATGGCGTATGTAGGGCCATCGGGACAATGGAGGATTGGTTTCACGACTGGGTGGTGGCGATCTAACTCGAGATCGCTTCAAAGGTGACTCATCTGGATCTGAATTTTGTGCTGGGCGACCTCCGTTGTTGGGCTTCTGTGCGTCCACAGCAGATCGTATTTGTTGTCGTTTGCTTTGAGCTTCAGCTGCGTGGTGCCTACTCTCCACTAGACTGTGGCTCAAGAGAACATCACGTCCATCCTGTTGAGAGTACTCGACAACCCATCGTTCCATCGGATTGTTTCGAGCTTCTTCCTCCTCTACCCACGAACGAGCTACATCCACGGGCAAATAGTCAACATAAAGTGGGTCACGAGTATCGTCATTTGCCGGATATTTGGTTCCATTCAGCGCTTCTCTAACCTTTCTCGAAATGTCTAGAGATGAGAATATGACAAAACAGTGGGTCCTCAAACCAGAAAGATAAATAAACTCGGGTGCAACCCCTGCTAGGTTGGAGATGTGAGCCTTGAAACTCGGAACTGCCAGAGGACGGGATAGATTCCCAATATAAATAGCTGGAGTCGGTGGGTGATGGCTGGCTTTAGAGGTGCCCATATCGTTTACAGACAGCGTTGCTTCGTCAACTTGAGTCGTCGACTTAGTCAAATCATCTGTCATATTCTGTCCAGAATCATGGCTATCATGCGTGCTCGGTGTCTTAATGTCAGACCCTTCTGGACTTCGCGAAAATTCCCGTCCATGCTCGCGCTCATGTGCTTGAAGTCGCGATATTAGGTCCCTCTTCAATCCGCTGGTTGAAAGACCCGCCGCTTTTAGGTTCTTCTTCAATTCACTCGTAGTAAGCGAACTTATGTTGGTCGGCATAAGGTCATTCGAGTACTTGACGCCTTAACTAACGTTAGCACCCCACTAGGCTGGGGTTGTGATGATTTCCACTAAAAGAACCCTCCCCACTACCGTATTCTTAATGAGCTTACGAGAGATGCTATCAATCGGTCAGTGCAAGTAAATGTAATGCTAACACGGGAATGAGCTATATAAATCTTGTTTGTGTCAGTTTGTAAGGCTACCCTAAGTGACCCGGGCTCATCAGTAGCAGCCGCACTATTTTAGCCCCATAAATGAGCCCACTTTGTGATTTCTTTGAACAAGCTCAATGCCGTCAGCATTGTTGATAATTGACGTTCAAGAAGACTTTCTACCTCCTGTAAGTGGGAATTGACTAATGAATCAAGAAGCGGAAATGTAGCACGTCACTAACTATCAGTCGGGCTCGCTAGCTGTGCCTGGTGGACGAGACGTTATTCCACTCATCAATGAACTGGGAAAACTGAAATGGGATTTCGTAGCATACTCACGCGATTGGCACCCTCAGAACCATATTTCTTTTGCTTCAAACCACTCTCCACATAAACCGTTTGATGCCATTGCGGTTGAACACTCCGGGTTGAAGAAAGAGCAGGTGTTGTGGCCCGACCACTGCGTTCAAAACACAATCGGCGCTGCGCTTGCTCCAGAGCTCAAGCTTCCTTCGGGTGCTGTGGAAATCCTCAAGGGATCTCAGCCTGAAAGCGAGTTCTATTCGGCGTTTGCTGACATCTGGGGTGAGCACCCCACAAAGCTCGAGGCGCTGCTACGAGAAAAGGGGATCACGGATGTGTACGTTGTTGGAATTGCAAAAGACTACTGTGTTCTGAACACAGCAATTGACTCGGCTAAGCTTGGTTGGAGCACGTTCGTTATTGATGAAGCTACGAGACCCGTCAGCACTACAGATGAGCCAAAAACTGAAGCGAGGTACCGAGAGAATGGTGTGCACGTCATAAGTTACGACAGCGACACAGTCAAGCAGCTTCGTAGTGTGCTCGCATGAATTCAACATGTGGCTTGAAAGTAAATTACTCTTGTTGTAATGGTAATTTTATGGAATGGTGCATTACACGCGTCTCATACATGTAGCCTAGCCGGGGCTATGTGCGCCGAGCTCAACTAGACCATACCACGATTTAGTTGACAAAATCAGATGACCGATTGGACTCGCTCAAAATGAGTTTGTACGGTCTAGATGATGCGACGAAAGAGCTGCTGAGGCTAGAGTCATTTCAAGTATGGTGATTTCGACGCTCGAACGGCACAGGGCCGCTTATTAACGCCAGGGCGAATTCTCTCCAAAGGACTTTGTGGAAAAGCTCAGTTCAAGTATTACTTTGACAGACTCAGAAAGTCAGTATTAGATTCCATTGGCGTACTTAAACAACCCTCCCTTAGCCTCCTCTGACCACAGGCCTCGACCCCAAGCCATATATTCGGACCTTCGAAGCTGCTCTCCAGGAATTGCAAAGGCTGCAACAATTGACGAGCTCCCGTGAGCGGGATCTAGCCAGGGCTGTACAGCATGTAGAACTTGAGCATTCGCGGTCTATGGTTAGAGTAGGGGACGAATCGGATGCGATAATACAGGACTTCCATGCGTTACAAGGTGTTGTTGGAGATATTACCACGGCGACCTCGGGTTTAAGTGAAAAGCTGGAGCGCTTATCGCGCCAGCACGAGCAGACTGCATTTTCAAAGTTCCTAGTTGATTGCTATTTGAGCTTTTTAAGAACTGGTGAATCCCCAGAGCTCGGCAGACTATGGGAGAGCGGATTGCCAGCAGATAGAAGGCGCAGTGCAACTGTGGTTGCCCAATTACAGAAACTGACTAGGAAGGTAGGTGATGTTTCTAACAACCTGGCTGCTCAAGAGCAAATAGATCTGTTTGCAGAGCGACTAGAAAAGGACCTCTTGAACGAGTTCAATAATGCCTACTTGGCCGCTGATCTGTCAGCTATGCGCGAAGCAGCGGATATCTTACTAGATTTTAACCAAGGAAAACGAGTGGTGAAGCTGTATGTCAACCAGCATGATTTGTTTATTACGCACGAGAAATTGGTCGATATGGCCAACATTGAGAATGAGCGCGAAATGTGGAAGAAGCTCGCGGATCCCACTGCTTCGTGTACAGAGTTTGAAAAAGTGGTGGATGACTTTGTAGAAGAGATCCGGTCCGCTGTTCAAGCAGAATCGGATATCATTTCAAAAGTGTTCCGTGACCAAGTTATGGTTCAACGAGTTTTCCTGGAGCGGCTATTTGCTCAACGTATCCAGCAACAATTAGAGATCTTTTTCAACACTGCGGAATCTAAGTCAGAACTGGCCTACGTGCGGACACTGCATATCTGTTACAGTCGTGTCCACGGCCTTGTTAAGAGTTTGAAAGAACTCTACGCGCAAGATGATATGGACGCTGAGGGTGAGCTCGCAGTCCTAGGAGATCGTTGCTTTGCAGAGACATTTATGTTGCGTGTGGGCAACAGGCAATATTTTGAGGCGGAGCGCCGAAGCCTTTTGGAAATTCTTAAAGAGACGCTATCCGAATTCCACGAGGCACATGCCCAGCGGAAGCTACAACGGGAACAAAGCATTCTTTCACGAATCACATCGAGCTCTTATAGTGGATCCAAGGACACCAGCACTGGTACCCAGGTAGATCGAGAAGCCACTAGTGGGAGCCGTATGGATCGCCATAGAATCGGCCAACTCATGCAGAGAGCGGTTCAACGGCTCGACCGACCGAACTCTGGTGGAAAGGAGAAACAAAACACAGTGGAGACAGTTCAAATTGACTCTAGGAATCTGGAGCTTAACTACGACGTTGTGCAGAAATTATTGCGCGCTTTTGGCGAAGCAGTGGGTCGTGATTTGGAATTGTCGCCACCAAATGAAATCGCAGAAGATACGGTTTCTCTCCTAGATCTCGTGCTGTCAGGGCTCGGAAAAGACTATTTGGATGTTGCTTTAGAAGATGCTCTGGCTGTTGCCAACCAAGATGCTCGGAGTTCCGACCTGGTATGGGATTTCTTGAGCGTGATACGCAAGGCTACGAGCATCATTCGGCTTATCTCATATTTTGTGAAGACTGTTATATCGGCCATGGTCAGTGGATTGGAAGACGTACAGACACAGGTTGCCAACAAGTTGAATAATTATGTTTCATCTGTTGAAGAGAAATTCACCGCTATCATTCGGTCCACTGTGAACTTGATTCTGGGCCGTGTTGCATCCCTTTTGCTTCGACAAAAGAAGAAGGATTATCAGCCAAAGGACGATGGCACGACTGTTGTAGCAGAAACGTCGACTTGCGTTGATATCTGTCAAGCGCTTAATAGCTTTTATTCAGCAGCAAGTGAAGCACTGGATGGTGTAAATTGCGTACAGCTTTTGAGTGAGATTGGCTATGGGGTTCGCGACCTTCTCATGACTCATATTAAGAAATTCACCGTTAATACGGCTGGCGGTGTCATTTTGTCTCTGTATGTGGCTGTTGTGTGGCATTGACACTGGAAATATAATTGAACTAATCACAGCGACTTGCAGGCTTACCAAGAAACGATTGATAAATGGGGGATCCATGGCCTTTCAGAAGCAATGTCTATTCTCCACAGTATTGGCAATCTATTTACAGCAGAGTAAGTCAGACCTTGTAGTTACGGTCACAGATATATTCCTAACTTTAGACCACAAGTGCTGCCGTCGCTCGTGCGAAATAGCAATCTTTCTCAACTATGGCCATACCTCATTCAGGAATATCTGTCAAAGAGGTCGGATTTTTACACCAACTCGATCAACCGAATAGTATGTTTTTGTTTTACGGTGTATGTTGCTACATACGTGATACTGACTTACAGTTTGCACCGGAAAGAATCCAACGGTCGACAGTGGCTACTTATCCGATGATTCTATAATGGGAGAAAATAAATATCCAATCACGCGCGTTAGAACAGCGCGTGGTTGAGGTAAAAGTATGTGGTCAAAAATGCTCCTGCAACTGCAAGTCCGTCTAGGGCTGCCTTCACCTTCTGCCTATGTTCGCCAGCGGCGAATTTATTTGAAGGTGTCGAGTGGTGATGTAGAGGTAGAGAAGTGTAAGGCGATTTGCCCGCGTCGACTCTTTGAAGTGTGCGCATGCTGTGGGGGACCAAGTCTGGTCGGAAGTTGAATGCTAAGATAATGACCAGCGATATGACTGCCATGGCGATATAGCAAATAAAGGGCCAGAAGGGCGACGGCATGAGACATATACTTGTTTGATACGATCCCATTGGGTCCGAGTGGGCAGTTAAGGAGTTGAGAGTAAGCAGCTGTATGCCAGGCTTTTCAATGCCAGCAGCCATGGATGCAGACTTGACGGTGAACTCATCTGCACGTCGCGTCTCTCCCTCAAAAGTGTATGTATGGGATACATGGCATGCATCGTGATCATCCCCAGAAAATACGGCAACTGGGCGCACGTTTGCAAGAATCTCCTGTGAAAGCTCTGGTTGAATCTGAGTCTCATACTGTTTACCATACGAGTATGGCAGTGCTTTCGCTGACTCGCGGTAACGGCCACATGGCGAGTCGGGCGAACGATATAGGGGCACATGGGTCATAAGAATTCGTGGCTTGAGGTCCGTGCCATATCCGGCCGAAGCATCGTTCAAGTTCTTGATAAACTCTCGAGGCTCGCTGTAGATGGACGAGTCCAAAGTATTTGTCATCGAGATGGAATCAAGAAGAACGATGGTGTGATTACCAATGTCAAATGAGCTGGATGTGTCGCCAAAATAAGTCTTAAACCGATTACGGGCACGCGTGACAATTGTGTTGCCAATTCCTATGTCATGATTACCAGGCAGGCTCATGATGGTCCGCTTATCCACAGGCTTGTCATATATCCGGTTCCACCGTGCATACTCCTGCATCCAAGTGGCGTCGTCCCACTCGCGGCCTCCGTCAAAGAGATCACCCAAAAACACTGTGGTGTCTGGATTAAGCTCGCTGTGGATCATTTTCCAGCACTTGCGCAAATAATTGTCCGTAATGTATTTTGTTACCGAGAGTAGAAGTCTGGGCCTGCCAGGATACGTATTGTCATCGACTAGCTGCGGGTCTGCAATAAGTGCAACGTGGCTCGTCAACCTTGAATTATCTGGAGTCCACCATTCACACGATCCAATTACACTCCTTGGATACATTCTCTCAGCATACCATATTACCAGGGCCCACCCAATAAGTATAATATGGAGATAATTTAAGCTTCTCAAGAGGATTGAAGCACGCTTTGCAACTGGCCATGACCCTTTCATTTGAAACGTCGAGTCGTTCTTATCCTTATAGTACGGCGTAGGTGAGGGGTTGCTCCTGATCCCTCTAAATAACATATTTCTTTATATTGAACATAAAGTCGCGTAAAAAAGTACCTCGGTCTTTAGATAGCGACAGGTTGTATATGGCCAATGTGGTTTTTAGAACACCACAAAAGGATGAAACAAGACACGATGTCCCTCAAGCCGTCCGAATTTCCCTTGCCCATGTATACAACGACAAACGATTTCCACGCACAATCTTTGTTTGAATATTCAGCTAACTAAGCTCGGGAAATGAACAAGAATCTATGGCAGTAAACCAGGACGGAGCAGCAAAATTCGGAGGCTATGCCGAACCCATTTCTACTCGTCCTTAAGGGACTGCAGAACACGACACAAACTCTGATGAGTTCAAAGCGGTCCTCTGATGACCCATCATCTGTCTGTCGGCCAGAGCCGTCACAATCTCTGTCACAGACGTTAGGAGACCCCTCTAGACGATCTCGAAGTCCGAGCTTAAATGGTGAGAGCAGTGCCAGTATTGATGACATGGGTGGACGTAGCAAGCGAGCAGCGCCAGCTGCCGAAACTGAGCGCAAACTTCGATCTGTGACTAGGCAATACCAGGGAAACGAAGTCCACGATGGTACTCTATATGAGTTTGAGATTAATTCGCCATCAAACTTGGTCGATTTTGACGAGTTACTGCTGTTGGCTGATCGAACTCAAGTGACACTGCCAGAGGTTTCAGGTTTTCGAGATATCGAGCCCATTGCGTTTGAGGAAGATAAACAAGACGATACCAGTAATGTGGAGGCGAAAGCTTTGTCGTCGCCCAATGACAAGAGGATTAGATTGCGAAGAATATCACGAGACGCAGCCCGAGGTTGGTCGACAGCCAGCAGTGATCCACTTGACGAGAGCAAGTATATGCCATATCACAGACGAATGGAACGCGAGGAGAAGAGAATTCAAAGTATAGAGCGGGAGCGAAGTCTTGGGGAAATGGACAGAATGCTCGCGCAGCGCAATATTCTTTGGGGATCCAGCTGGCGGCGAGACATACGATATATTACAAAGATATCAGAGAACGACAGTGAAGCTAGTATACAAAGGAAGCGACAGCTCACGCTACAGGAGATAGATGACTATTTGCAAAAGTACCGAAGTTGGAAAAAGCGCGAGGCGGAACTTAAGGCGACCAAACAGGTTGGGGCGAGCCCAACCCCGTTTACTGTCGGGAGTGGGTCCGAAAGCCGAGGTAGTTCTCGCGAACCTGAACCTAGTCAACTGCACATTGTTAAGAAGCCGTTTACTTCATTCTACTCAGATCCCAGGAAGCGGCCGCGATTTGACGTACTTGTCAAGAGGCCCTCACGCCTCAATGTTGCATTCGGTCATGAAATCCCGTTGGTTGGTCGCCGAGATTTTGATCTCCCAGATAGTTGGAAGCGGTGATCACGCTTTAAAATTTGCATTCGTACCTGAGTTTTAGTTAATATCATGCATTTCCGCTTCGTCAGCGCATTGATTGTGTGGCTGATTTTGATGCATTAATATGCAGGCTCAGCGTAAACTCCAGAGTTTCTTGGAGCCACACTTTGACTCGCCAGACTTCTAGGCTATACTCGGCAATGCCGTCGGACGATGATGAAGACAAACCGCGTTCGGTATGCTAATCCACGGTACTACTTTGGATTTGTCTACTAACGACAGTTTAGTGCTAAATGGATTCCATTGACGAGTACAGGATTAAGCATTGGTAAGTGCTGTCGTACCTCGCCGAACTGGAGCTCGCGAAAATTTCATGAGTTCTATCTCCATCTCCCGTCTGGACTAACAGAAGCTGCGTTTGTGTTTGCGCTTTTAGGGTCGGCTGTTACTGTAAATAAGCAAGCAGGTAACGAAGGCAGATGGACAGTGTCGCGTGTCATTGGCGGAGAATATCCGGAAAGGCCCCTGTTTCAGTTCATAATTGCCATTGTATCGGGGCCACGAATCGCTTTGGTGGTAATTTGGTATCTTTTGCTGTCTGGGACTCAGTGGCCCTATGCACTCGAGCTTACGGTTGTCGGCGCTTTGCGCGTTATCACAGGTGGATTATTCAGTATGTAACCCCAGCAAGTGAGAGCTCTGGGCCAAGACTATGACTATGCATGGCTGGTCAGCCTTCTTGCCCTGTCTTTTCTCGCTTTATAACTAATGACAGCTTATGTTCCAATTAACGATGACCATGGTACGCATGACCTGTCACGTGTGCTCTACGCAGCTTTAGGACTCGTGTGGATGATGGGTTTGACCAAGTGGTCCAGGGATGAAAACGATGGGTCCGTTGTATACAAGCGACGACGCTTTGGGTGGATAGCATACATGGTGGGACTTGCGCTCTTGACGCACTACTACTCAGCACACAAACTCTACGGCACGTCAGGTGCTTATGAAAAGTACTGCTTTATCGAATGGATCTTGATAATGGTGGACCTTGTATTTGACGGTTTAGCTACTGCCGAATTCGGTGGTCTTGCTCTTCAGTTTCCTCATTATGGTGCTTACGTCCATCCCCGAAAAGGCAAGTTGGCATTTGTATAGTGCATTTATAGTCTAGAATATGCATCTACAATTGAACTAAAGTCTATGTCTCAATCACATCAACGTAGTCGCTGATTTGAGTCGGGGTCCGTTCCTGCATATGCAGCCAGATTGGCACGGCTGAGGTTCATGATATTCCCGTAAGAGGACCGTCCAATTCAAGCAGTTTAAGTGCGCGAAGTGGGACGCCCGCTGCTCCAATGCTCGTATATAGCAATGCCTGAGAACGTTGGACGCAGGTCAAAAGCAGAAGTTCGCCTTAAAGATACCGAGGAAAAGATTCTGGAGGAGCTTCAAAAAATCAACGAGGTCACAACCGCTTTGTAAGTTCTAATGCCTACTGCCGGGAGACAAAGTGATTGCAGGCAAGCACTTTCATATCATTAATTACATATTGGTCATTGCAAGCTGCTAACACCAGAAATGATAACCTTGTCGGCTGCCTGGAAATAATTAGAGCGAGAAAGATGAACGGAGCCGATCACGGTGATATTACTACATGGCACTCATTGACACAGGCAGTTGTTGACCAAATCAATCATATCGTAGATCGTCTGCACGGAGACACCTCCGACGCTTCTAGTTAGGCTATCGTGACAAACGGGGTCAAAAGACTGTCCACAACGGAAGTGTACCCCGTTGTCTACCCAGTTGCTGTGGGAAGTGAGTGACTACTTACGGGGAAGGTCTTTCAACTCATTGGTCATTGCATATAACTGTTACCTCACTTTAATAAATACTCGATGCACGAGAATGTGCATAGTATGCGCAGATAACCACGTCGCAGGCGCGTTATTGTTGACTGACGTGTCTCGGTAAAAGGTCTATTACCAAAACGAAATGGACCAAATAACAGGGCAATACGTTGACAAGTACCAGGAAAAACTTGTATCGTCACGAAATGGCGCTGAAGACGATTCAGAACTGGATGACGACGAACTCCTAGACCTTCTAGACGATGACGAATATCTCGCAGGGTATCGCGAAAAGCGAAAACAGGAACTCGCTAAACAGTAAGTGACCAGCTGCTAGTGCCAGTCTGTTATTTCTAAACATACATAACTGGCAGCGGACGTCCCTTTTGCCATTGCCATGAACAGAAACAAGCTGGCTTTGATCTGTACACAAATGCTAACGCAAGATTTCAAACTGCGCGTCGAAATATTGAAGATGGTTACGGGAAACTCAACCTAGTTGACACTGAGAAAGAGCTTATGGATCAGATCACCGATGCCAAAATTAGCATTGTTCACTTTTCACATCCGGACTTTCGTCGCTGTGCCAAAATGTCTCGCGAGCTTTCGGTATGTCTGGTACTTGCAGTTGCAGCCCATGCGTTTATTGGCTAACATAAGAAAATTGCAGTTGGACATTTGGAAACAAAGATCTTTGAGATAGAAGCAGCAAATGCGCCTTTTCTTGTTACCAGGCTAGGTGTCAAGGTACTTCCCTTTGTGGTGGCTTACAACAAGGGAAATGAATTGGCCAGGCTGATCGGATTCGAGTTCATTGGCGGAGACGATTTTACTACCAAGGATCTTGAGACATATCTTATACGCCATGGTGCCTTAAACAGGGCAAACAGCCGATTAGACCATCATACGTCGTTTGGGTCCAAACCAGCTACCAACGAAGACAACGATGAAGACCTATTTGATGACTAGTCATGCTATGACTACGGTATGATTCGACTGTAAATACTAAATCACATTAAATGCATGGAAAAGGTTCACAACGTACCGCAGTGACGAAAAGAAACTGTTATCTTGAACACTTGGGGAGCACATAACTCAAGCATGTCTAACGCGTTCTTCGTTCCATCTCGCAAGCCATTCTCGCCGAAGGTGAAATGCCTTTCTCGCCTTTCTGTATTCTCTGAGAAACTCTGCCACAGTATCAGGGTCCGCAGCCCCGCCTCTGCTATCTAGAAAACTAGAGGCCAAGGTTTCGGAAAGAGCTTCTGACTCAGATGTAATATGATTTAGTTTACTCTGCAATGCCGGTAGACTCCACGGTTGGATTGCGCGATACATTTCACTCTCAGTCTCTTCCCACTGTCTCTCCTTTTCCTTCACCGAGTTGATCTTTTCTTGCACTTCGTGTCTCCGGGTATCAAGATCGTGCAATTCCTGTGTCAGCTTTCTTGCTCGTTCGATATTTTTATGGGCAAGTTCCTTTTGTTGTCTGTATAGTGTCTCTGACTGTTGGGTGCTCTCATATAATGCCCGTAAAAGTTCAGGTGATTGTGCGAGTTCCGTAATCGCTTGCGTTCTGTGGTCAATTTCTGGCTTCATCAAATACTCTAGGATGCTAGAAATCAAATTGCGACTCTCTGCGCTACACACACATACTTATGAGACAACACTTCGTCCGGTGTCTGAACTTGAAACACGGCAGGATCTAACTGTGATGCGGCCGTGGTGTTATCAGTGCTCGCCTGGCCGGACCCCTTTTGCGGCAAAGGCGGAGGAATTGATGAATGATCCAATGACATCCTAGCCACTGCGATGTCGCTAGCAGTTAACGAAGATGTGTATGTTTAGTGGTCGCCAGCCTTATACGGCTGCGATAACTGATTTGTGTCGATTAGCCGACCACAGTTCAGTATAGATGGTCTTGGACGATAACTAAAGCCAAGGTGATTGTAAATTAAAGAGTAGCGTCATATTATAGAATTGGATTTCATTCCGCGGTGCCCGAGACCCGCTGAGCATGTGTAGTTGCCACCGTGATTACTAACCTTTACAAACATTACTAACACGGCCCATGCTTGGCAGTGGCGACACCGCCTACTTGAGTGGTTTCAAGGACATAAATACCACGAGAACAAGTTCTCATAATAGTTAACATATCGGCATTATGGCATCGCCATCACTAGAGGAGCGAGCACGAGGACTGCTAAAAGTTGGAGAGCACTGTGCCTATTGCAACGATCTCGACTTCTTACCGTAAGTATGATCGAATTTCTGGCAGCGATCCGGTAGGTTCCAGCAACGAGCACCTGCTTTGGGTTGTTACGCTGCTTGCCTGCTATAGCGTGTGCTCACATCCATCTAATCGGATAACAGCTGACACCCAGATTCAAATGCTACGACTGTGAGGCGACATTTTGTGCAAGGCACAAGTCACCTACCGACCATGAATGCAAGAAACTCAAACCTGTCAAGGATTTAAGAAAAAATGAACAAGCAGCGGAGCCTATGCGCAGGAGCGTATCCCCTCTACCAACTTCAAGCCAACCGCGTGGGTCGCCATCACCAGAGACCACATCTAAGGGAGCTGTCAACGCTTCTTCGAGCAGAGAAAACAAGAGCTCTCTCACTTTAGAAAAGATGAAAGCATTTTGGGCCTCAAAGAAATCCGCGTTATCCACGGCCCCGGGCGCCAAGAAAGCTGTTGCACCTGGGGTGTCTGCAATTACAAAGTTGAACTCTTTGAAGAAGGCAGCTCAAGGTGACAATAAAATTCCTGTCTCCACCCGAGTTTACGTCTATATTCAGCGACCCTCGTCCACATATAACGACGCCCTTACTGGCAAACCGGCCACGCGGCCGGAGAAGATTATACCCACATTCTTCTCAAGGGATGCCGTGGTTGGCCGCGTGTTCGATACGTCCTGCAGTCTGCTCGGGATTAGTAAGAAGGCTGGCTTTGGACTCTACTTGAATGGCCATGCGTTAAATCCCAGCGATCGAATAGGCGCCCTCGTTGAGAACGGTCAGACGCTTACAGTCAAATAGAGCACATATAGACGTGTAGTGCGGCTGAATTTATTTATACGAAATCACATCAGGGGACCAAACTGCGAGTGAAATGACTCGAGAAGATGAGCATCTAATCTACCAAATATTTCTTCCGTTCAGTGAGGGACGAGAAGAGTGGAGGAACCGCCTGCCACACTTGACCAGCAGTGATATGGTCAATGTGCAGCTTTATGCGTTGCTAGGCGTTGTTTTGCGCCAATTCGTTCAATCGTGGCACAGTGCCATTGTGGAAGACGATGCTTTTGTATTTACTATTCTTGAAACTTTATCAAAAACCATAAGAGAGGTTGAGCAGCGGGTATCAAAGGTATGTTCCAACATGTTGGATGGTTTGATGCCATACTGACTGCAAGTGTGATCTTGATCGCCTTGTCCTTGATGATCTGCCGTATCTTGTACATTTGCATATTAAAGGTAAGTTATTGGAAATCTAGAGATTGAAGAGCCTGCCTGACTTCAGATTATTTTTTGGCCAGGGAGAAGGTGGAGGTTGGCGTGTATCAGTGTAGCATTGTGGAAGCATTTGGAAGACTAAGACCGCATATCGCCTTGGCGAATGAACAGAACGAGCAGCTGTACCTCAAAGTATTAAGCGACAGGCTGACAAAGATCATACTGAAGGACGAGACGTTAGACTCAGAGACGGCAAGATCGCTAATTGCCTCGATACTGAACAGTATTGTTCTCAGGAATGCTATCAATCTTTTGTCACAGCCTTGGATGCTCCATGACATTGTCCTCAAATTACTGGATCCACCTGTCAGTAATGTACCGCCTCAAAGGGATGCAACTGGGGACTTGAGCAACGGAAATCAGAAAGAGCCTACCGAGACCAGTTGGCAGAGTACATTTTGGAAAGAGGGCAATGAGACGTTCCCGGGCCAGGTCAAGATGCTCTATGCTCGTATCATACAGACAGGTGGCAGTGCAATAGCAAAAACTGCCAAGCTGCTCATGTACATTGTGGGCATGTATAATAGGGAGGTGGCTCACTCCCGGTCGGTGGATTTAAATTCGCATTATATTATAGGTATGATGAGAGAAATGATGGCTACTTACACGGAAAAGCCACTTGTTATTGCAAGTCTTTCTGCTCTATTGGCACCTTTGACTAGAGGGAAGCTTGGAATTGTTGCGAATAGCCTAGTTTCGAGATTTTTGACAAACACCTTGCGGTGCGAGGACTTTGTTGCAAAAGTTCTCCAAACAGCTCGCAATGCTCTGTTTCCCAGTGGCTATATGGGTCCTCCTCGAGTCGTCCCAACAGAGGGCGAACAACAGGTACTGCGGGCACGTGTCCTAGAACATCTCAACAAGAAACTCGGTAGGTTTGCGCCGGCCGGGAGTGATTCCCTAGAGCTGTTACTTTCTGCATTTGACAACGCTCGAATCAACAAGTATCTTGTGTTTAATCTCTTCGAGCTGCTCATTCTTGAAGCATTTCCGGAGCTAGCAGTGTGATATTTTTATGATTTAGGGGACCAATTTATCAGGTCCTCAAATACACCTTTCGGGAACGAATCATTAGTTTCAGGCAACCCCCAAACCTTCTGCCGATAGAAATCTATGGGCGCATTGACCTCGACTGTCCGTATGCCTAGCTGCACGTTAGCAGAGAATGCAAACAAAGTAGCCAGTCAGTCTAGGGGGTCCAACTTACGTCAATAAGAAGCTTGGACGAATGTAGTGCAATCGAGGGTGGTGCTGTCGTGTCTCCACCAGTACCAAAATGAGGGTCTCCATAGATGGGGGCACCAAGAGCCCGTGCCGCATGATTACGGATCTGTCTCTTTCTCCCAGTAACAATCTCAAACGCACAGAGTGTCAGACCTGGTTGAACGGGGACTTCTGGGAGTACATGAAATCTGGATTCAGCGCTTTTGCCGTCAATTTGAGTCTTGATCAGCCCCATTGAGGTATTTGGCCACCATTTGACTTCGCTCGATGGTCTTAGTTTTCCTTCGAGAAGCGCCAGATACTGGAGTTAGTACTCAAGAAATATGTCAAGAAACCGTCTGGGGCATGCCTCGTACAAATTTTCGGACTTTAAACCCGCCTCTGCTCTGGAATCCCTTGGCAAACATCTTGGCCGCCCTTTTACTTGTTGCCAATATCATAGCGCCGGTAGTGTTGTAGTCAAGTCTATGTACCAACTTTGGAGGGCAGAATGGTTCTCTAACTGGTTTGTAGAGTTCAGGATACTGCTGTTTGAGTAGCGATTCTACGGTAACAGCACCCTCATGTTCTTTTGGATTTTCTGTGTACCAATTCGGTTGGCTGTATACTCTAGGAGGCTTGTTTATAACAAGAAAGTGCTGTTCCAAATACAGAATGTTTACTGCTAGCTGAGCAGCGCTTCCATGTTTGGCGCTGTTCATGCGTATTATATTGACCTTTGACGTTCACAGTCTCTGAAAAGTTGACATACACAGAGAAGGCAAGGCGAGATCCGATTGGTGTTTACCAAAAGACTGGCTACAAATCTGTGAGTAGCAAAATGCCGCTTCCCAAGTCGTCCAAGCTTTGTATACAGGCGATATCTGCGACTCTCCAAGGTACGTAAGTTCTTCTAGGTGCTGTGTGGGCAAGGGTTGATATTCTGTGCCATCACATTAAACTAATGCCTCCACCTTCGCAACGCTACGTGGAGACCTCAAAACGCAATGGACGAGATATTGACCCTGTATAGGAGCTCAGAGAGCCATATGGGACCTGCTGTATTAGTAGATTTAATTAAAAGGGCGTTGGATGCAAAGGGAGTGTACAATTTCGCCGACCTCTTGGATCAAGTAGAGGTAAAGGTACGCGAGGATACAGAGATGTCACAGAGTCCACAAGTGGCACAATGGGTCACGGTGTTGCGGATATATGCATTTGGAACTTGGCAGGACTATGCATCACTAGGACCAGGTTCAATTGAACTGTCAAGAGCCAGTGCGCAAAAGCTCAAAATACTGAGTCTGGTCACGATGGCACGCACGTCGAGATTGGTAGGATACGATCAGGTCCAGAGTGAGGTCCAAGTTTCCGGAGACCGTCAAGTAGAGAGATTATTTATGGAAGCCGTCAGTAGCGGAGTTGTTGCGGGTCAGATATATTCGAGTCGTCGCTTGCTGGACTTCACACCCCGCATTGGCCGAGACGTCAACCCAGAACGACTAAAGCAAATTGAGCAGATACTTGCAAACCACATTAATCGTGTTGCCGCTGTTAGGCAGTTTACTCGTAACATCACCCAACAAACGGAATCTGCTGGGGTTGCGCGCAGCAAGGAGATTTCCGAGTTCTCTTCTGCTGTCTCTGATATTGTCAACCCCAAGTAGTATGACGCGCTAGTTGTACAACTGTCCCGAGCCACGATTACAAGCCCATTTTTATCGAGCATCTGAGGACAATTCTAACAACAAAGAGCAACCTGTCCAAAGTGTCTAAGTGGTATCCAATCATGGAACCAGCATGCATCTGCAAAGTACTACGACCACCAGCAAAACGCCAATGAGCTGCCAGTTTTTACTAGAGTCTAGCAAACAATGGCTCATTGACGTCAAAATACTGCATGAAGTAATCAATTATTTATGTTTTGTTCAGGCATTCCAAACCTTGCGGATGGTCTCGCTAAGACCAACGTCGTTTGTCTCGTACTCGTAAAGACCGTAAACAGCAAGAGCAGTGCCAGCGTACAAAGCCCAAACCGACGCATCGTGCAATACTCCATACTTGCGCTTGGGAATGTAATCAGTGACGCAGGCGCCCAAGCCAATGTGCGAGTGGGCAATCAAGAGTCCTCCAAGAGTGGCATCGAGCATGGGCGAGACAGAGCCGGCGGCAAACGGCAAAGCAACGAGGGGTACCAGACCAACTGACACTAGACGCTCAAATGACCAGTGGTATGAACCATGAGACGGCGAAGGCTTGGGGACTGGCACCGCGTCGTTGACACCACCAACGATATTTCCCGGCGGCTGTGGGATGGTGAACAGACTGCGGCACCCCACAGACTGCGAGAGAACAGGTATCTGGCGTCGGAGAGGCGCGCGAAGGACGCTAGTTCTCAGCAGCATGGTTAAAAGTTGTATGTCAAGATGTCAGAATTCCCCAGATATCACTATTATCGTTCCCTTCTGTCCGCTACCCGGAAAAAGGCGGAGCTCCGATTGGCTGGTCTTACATTTACCCGTAGTGGTTAGTGAGTGTCAGTAGTGGAGTGGCGTGTTGTGTTAGTGATGCAACAGTAGCTTCAACAAATTGATAAACATACTATTTAAATAGAATATCCTCAAAGGCACGGCGGTAATGGCTATTGGAGCCAATCTCCGAGATCTTGGTCACTTTTTTTTTTCAGCAGTTGTAGCTCAAAGTCGTAGATATTCGGAGCCCCTTTAATGCGCTGTTTGTTGAAAGACCTTGTAATTGGAATTAATCCGTGCGGCAAGCCCCAACGGTACGTGGTTTGCTTAACGGTCTTGTTGTATTTCCTAGCGAGCTCGTCCAGGTAGGAGCTCAGCTCGGGCGAAGTGCCACTAACAACTGGTGCGAGCGGGCTATAGGCCGCAACTTGGATGCCATTCTGCTTGCAGAACGGAACAACACCAGGAGACTGATTCTGCTCAATCTGATTAACAGTCGGCCCGACTTTTGCGATCTTGAGAAGACGCTCGAGGTCACCCTTTCGAACGTCAGGCACACCAATAGCCTTCGCCTTTCCGGTTTTGAGAATCTTCTCGTACTTTGGCTACACTTGCTCAATTGGAGTCTCAAATGGCCTGTGGATGAGATACAGATCCACGTAATCGCTTCCCAGCTTCTGTAGGGACTCTGCCAGCTTTCCGTCAGGATCGTCCCAGCCGTCCCATTATTTGGTCATTATGAACAGCTCATGTCTCGGAATACCAGCGTTGCGAATCGCCTCGCCAACCTCGGCGTGCCGTAGAACTGTGCACCATCGATATGGCTGGAAGCCCGCCTTGATGGCTTTGAATTAATTCCGCCAACGACATCATCAAAAATCTCACTAGTATCGCTATTAGGCTTTGGCCTTATCGTCGCTGTTGTTAGTTTTAAAAAATTATTATTAGTTGGAATCAAACTTGCCGGACCCGAATCCAATAGTGGGGTTACGAACTCCATTAGAGAGTTTGAAAGTCTTTTCAAGTGACGCTGGAAATTTAGCAGAATAATAAGTCGCAGCGCAGCAGCTTCTGAGTTCTTTCGTACAGAATTTCATGGCCCTTGAATACACTTTGTAGATTTACAAACGGTTGATGGGTCATCTCAAGAACTTGTGTGCATTGGCATGGGGTTCGGATCCGAGACCTTCAGGGAGTAAACACCGGTGCTTGGTAGGATGCCCTCAAAAGTCGGTGCAATAAGATGATTTATACCATTGTCGGCCAGCACAGAAAACAGCTTAGTCCATCCGAGAGAGATTGAGTTGTGTTTGCAAAATCTAGGATGCTGAAGATATGGGAAGTTCGGATACCGGTAAGGTGCTTATCTCCGTGCACGGAAAACGTTATAGCTGGTTTCCCGTCGGACTTGACAGTGATATTTCAGTTCCTGCCGACATGAGATGCCCCGGATCTGGGCCGCGATGTGGTTCCGGGTCCCGGTCTGAAGAAACTAGTGCTGGCACATGGATGAACAAACTAGTACTGGAACATACCATCGCAATCACATCTCAAGGTGAAATCCTTTATGACGAAATTCTAGCCATCAAAGCATTCGTCATTATGGGCGCATGCGGGGGGACTATGAGTGGGTCAGCCGCTCGTGCTTGCAAGCTTATTTACGCCGTGCGCCTTTGGCGATGATCGAATATTTGAACGTCTTTATTCCAGTAGCATTTTCAGTGTCTTGTAGCGTCTAGAATAATTTCAAGCGCAATCAGGTTCAAACGATCGGTCACTCAACTAAACAGAAGTCTCGACGGCAAACTCGTTGTAGAGCGTGACCGACCGCTGTCCATTTGCGCGCGTGTGTGCGGCTCCAACCAACGCCCACTACAAACCAAATCACGCGCTGTGTATCATCCCATCGAAAAATTGGACAAAACTTTCCGACTCTCGACCGTGCTGTGGAAATGCAGCCGAGTCCAGAGTCATGCAGGGTCTCATTAAGCTTGGCGAATAGGCTTCCAGAGCAACGCCAAGCCGTTGCAGCGCTGGCTTATAAACCGAGGTCATTAAACCTACTAGGCGTTGTGGCAATCATGGGGAGGAATCAAAAGAAGCAGATATCGCCATTCAAACACCCATTTTACCTAGACGGATGGGCGGGGCTTGGGTTTACCCTGAGAACCGTTGTGGATGTACGAATTGGTAAGATTTCGTGGGCCATTCGCCAAAAGCCCGAGTGGTGGACAAAATTCACCAATCGCGACATAACCAGCAAATGGAGACGCGAGATAAAGGAGCAGGACAACGAGGCAAGCGACGCAGAAATTGACTACGCGCTTGCAGAACTAGTCTATTATAACCAGATTCGTGAGACTAGCGGGTCAAAGTTCCAGTGTGGTCCTGTGGATCAAGTGATATTTGGCGACAATGTTGTTCCCGGCGGTGTCAAAGCAGGGTTGCGGAATGCTGTGGGCCGTCTTGTCGAGGATGTGCCCGAAGGTCTCAAAGATTGGCACCCTGGATCAGATGACAAGGTTTTGGATTTGGTTCATCCGTCACTGTATCCGCTTATGTATGGTATAACCCCGGTACTTGCTACGGAGGAAGAAGACTCCAAGATGGTCCCGACCGATAAACGGGACTTTGCAGGGAGTGATAGCGATGGAGATAGACCTAAATGGGATTTTGTGTCTCCCAAGATTGACGTTTTGATTCCCTTGGCAAAGACCCTGGATTATGTCGGTGTGACTCCCGAGAGTACTAGGTTCGTTGCCCGTACTGTGTCATTTTCTAAAAATTTTGATAAAGTCTCTGTGGAGCAATGGGGCGTGTCGGAGAGGTTCCAATGGCTCCCATCTGTCTTCAATGTTTCCGAAGACGGCCGGGTCCAAATTGAATCATATATAAACAATCTTCATCCTACCCATTGCAGGGACCTCTATCGACAGATTGCGTGTGTATTTGAGGCGGCGTTACCATCTCTCAACGCCGTACTCTCCGAAAGCTTGCGAGAACGACTTCGACACGAAATCGATCCATATAATATGAAGTTTGATCCTCCGGAGAAAGACTTTGGAGATGATTGGGATGCGTATAACGACTGGTTTGAGACGCGGGAGGCGATCATTCCTCCACTAAATCCGTTCGACTTCGAAAAGGCGTGGAATGAGAGACCCAGAGTCGAACTTCAGGGCCGCCAACTCAAGGTGATTGTCAAGTTGGCCAATATTCATCTCACTCCCGAAAAGCCCACGTACAATGGAGGGACGTGGCACGTTGAAGGCACCATCAACGAAGATATTGTCGCTACGTCTTTGTACTATTATGATTCAGAGAACATCACGGCAAGCAGTCTTGAGTTCCGAGCCGCTTACGACGATCCCATGTATGAGCAAGGTGATAGCACAACATGCCGTACTGTGTATGGCCTCGAGGACGAGGACGTTATGAGTCGGTATGTTGGGTCGGTCCCAACCGTCGAGGACCGCATTCTCACGTTTCCTAATCTGTACCAGCATCACGTTGCACCGTTTGAACTCGCTGATAAGTCAAAGCCGGGGCACCGGAAAATTTTGTGCTTTTTCCTTGTTGACCCTACCAACGCTACTACAATTACGACGGCTCGAGTTCCCCCGCAGCAGGCATCGTGGTGGCGTGAGATACTAGGTACCAGTGGTCCTACCCAGCTACCTCCTGAGATCATACAAGCAGTTGCTGATGTCGCTGAATGGCCGCTATCGCTGAATAAAGCAAAGGAGATCCGTAAAGAACTCATGTCTGAACGCACTCCTCCTGAGGAGCCAGGGCCGGGCGATTACTCGGAGCATCCGCATTTACGTACATTTTCTCTTTGTGAGCACTAGTAGACGGAGAGTTATATATTTTTGATGCGTTTGTTTGTCCTCTGCTGTCGTGTTTATGCAAATCTCGCTGTCTTCACAGCCTTTGGGTACAGATATGGGCTCCAAATAATATATTTATGGGCTATACTAATTGCATTAGTCCATTTGCCCATTCTCACTGTCAGAGACTAAGCTCGCTGAACCGCCTTTCATCTCGAACCTAGACTTATGCACGGAAGAGGTCGCGATGCGCCGAATCAACAAGATGGACCATGTGACCAATTTCGATCCCAGTTGCCGAGACGACAGTTGGCCAATCAGGGCTCGGGGTTTTTGGGAGAAGGACATTTTTCGAAGCACAGTGACAAGTAGCCGAAGTACGAACTTCACGTAGTAGTTGGAACAGCATGTCCGCTCTTCTTCGTCTCTCGACGCGTGGCCTGGGGCCACGTGTGCTCCGCAGAGGTGTGCAGACGTTCAATGTTACTTACCCAAAGACGCAGACTACGACTCTGAAAAACGGTCTGACGGTGGCGACCGAGACCACCCCACTGGCACAGACTGCTACAGTTGGTGTGTGGATTGATGCCGGCTCGCGTGCCGAGCACGAGGGAAACAACGGCACTGCTCATTTCCTAGAGCATGTTGCGTTCAAGGGCACCAACAAGCGCAGCCAGACTCAGCTGGAGCTGGAGATCGAAAACATGGGTGGCCATCTCAATGCCTACACTAGCCGCGAGAACACTGCCTTTTATGCTCGTGCCTTTAAGGAGGATGTTCCCAAGACAGTGGAAATCCTTGCTGACATTCTCCAGGACTCTAAGATCGAGGAGCACGCCGTCAATCGTGAACGCGACGTCATACTCAAGGAAGCTGAGGAGGTTAGCAAGCAAATGGAGGAGGTTGTTTTTGACCACCTGCACTCGGTTGCATTCCAAGGACAGCCACTTGGTCGCACCATTCTCGGTCCTGAGGAGAACATCAAAGAGATCACTCGCACGGAGCTCCTCAACTACATCAAGTACAACTACAAGGCCGACCGCATGGTCGTTGTCGGTGCTGGT
The DNA here is from genome assembly GCA_030570855.1 of Tardiomyces digboiensis. NCBI lineage: Eukaryota > Fungi > Ascomycota > Dipodascomycetes > Dipodascales > Trichomonascaceae > Tardiomyces > Tardiomyces digboiensis. Next base: position 221 of record JAJLWU010000045.1, on the reverse strand, counting down.
GCAGTTGAGCATGACCAGCTTGTCAAGCTGTGTGAGCAGCACTTCGGCAATCTTCCGACGTCAGCTGAGCCCGTGGCCCCTGGTTCTGGCTCACGCAACGCTTACGATGTGCCGAACTTTGTTGGTTCCGAAGTCCGTATTCGTGATGACACTATGCCGGCCGCCCACATTGCAATTGCCGTCGAAGGTGTGAGCTGGAATTCGCCTGACTACTACACTGC
>JAJLWU010000044.1:0-42312 GCA_030570855.1 Tardiomyces digboiensis | reverse complement strand
GTCACTGGGGAATATCGCTTCCGAGCAGGGTACTCCAAGTCGAATCCTCGCAAAATGGTCAAACTATGGGCTGAAAAGGAAACGAGAAATCTAAAGCGTATTTATTCTGCGGGAATCCCCTCACCGAAGCCTCTGTATCTGCAGATGCATGTCTTAGTGATGGAGTTTTTAGGCGACGAAAGCGGATGGCCGTCCCCTCGACTAAAGGACGCAGATATACAACCCGAGGAATACCCTAAGCTGTACTTTCAGCTGTTGGCTTATATGCGTATTATGTACCAGCAGTGCCGTCTAGTGCATGCTGACTTGTCAGAGTACAATATTTTGTACCACAATTCCAAGCTGTACATCATTGATGTGTCCCAATCTGTCGAACACGACCACCCACACTCACTCGAATTTCTGCGCATGGACATCAAGAATGTCAATGATTACTTCCGTCGGCAGGGGGTTCAGCCATTTAGTGAACGACGTGTGTTCCAGTTCATTACAGCGAGTGCTGGCAAAGGCGACTCTTGTCCCGAGACCGCCGAGTTTCTCATTGGGCAATTGACGACCATGCCTCAAGAAGAATTGACTGACAAAGACCAGACAGACGATGCGGTGTTCAGGGAGGTATATATCCCCCAGAATCTAGAGCAGGTATACGACATTGAGCGTGACACGCAGCTCGTTGACGAAGGCGGAGCTAGTGATCTTGTTTACAAGGATCTGTTAGCTACAGATAAAGATGTGGGGGAGGACGATGACGAATTGATAGACTCTGACGATTCGTCTGATTCCGACATGGACAGTGATGACGACGGTGACGTATGGAACGAAAGACCCGACAAGGAGCGCAAATTTGCAGACCGTGACGCGAACAAAGAACGAAAGAAGACTCTCAAGGCTGAGCGCAAGGAAAAGCGCAAGACAAAAATGAAGAAGAACGTCAAGAAGAAACTTGTCCAGAACTCCAAAGGCAAAAGTCGTTAACTCAGCAGTTTGTACATATTTTTTTCAAACACATATGGCATTTTCCACCCTCATCATCCCTTTGAAAAATCTCCGTATTTACCTACGAGACCAGCCATTTCAAGTAAAACTCGCTCTTCACGCATGTCACCAATATTGACGTTTTTGCGACGCTCTGCTTCCGTCTCTTCCCATTCCCATCGCCTTCGCTGCGCTTCCAAGTCCTCGCTTTTCCCGAGGCCCCACACCTCTAGGTCTTCAACTTCAAATCGATCTTCATACTCTGTGCCACCCGCCATGCCCATGCTGAATTCACCGCCCAGGCCAGCTGCTCGAAAGACACCAAATTCTAGAGAAGCGTCGAGCAACATTCCTACATTTCCGGGCGATAACTTCTTTCCCTTTGGCGGGAGGCTCCCAAACCCAATTCCGTGGTTCCACGAAAAGTACCCGTACGCCTTGGTCTTGGTCAACCGAGCTTGATGAAGATTATGTCGAGGCAAAAGTTCAAACAGCAGAGTGTGTTCATTCGCAAATGCGTCTTTTGAGGTTGACCGCCACGGTGACTCAACATAGGCGCCAAATGTGAATCTCTTTTCGTCCCGTGGGTGGACCGTGGAGATTCCAGCCACTTTTTCAGAAAATGACTTCGCGGAGGGGCTTAGTTTCGAACCAAACTTTTTGCCATATACTACAAGAACAGTTGGTGCCGCCCACTTGAAGACCTTCGTCTCGAATGCCCGCATAGAAAACCCAGCTTCGGTGCCCTTGTACAGTTTAATCATTGAGAACACTTCGGGACCAAGGAAGGTACTCAGTTGACACAAAACGGTATGCTGTGAAATACTACGAACATTGGTGGTTGTCGGTTCAAGCTCAGGCCCACTGGACGACTTGGCGCCCCCTTTGGTGGGTGCATGCGGATCTTTGGTTGCCTGGTTGGCGACTAGAGTTTTGTCCAACGAGTCAGGACTGACATCATTTCCATGCGACGTATACAACAAATGATCAAAAACAATTCCTAGCGGCTCCAAAACGTTTGGATACAAGTTGTTGATTGCTGTTTCAAACTCTGTAAATCCAATCGCTTTTTCGTTGTCCCACGTACTGCCAACCATAGACTGTACCATGCTTTTAGCGGCCTTTTCATACTTCTTTCTAGCCGATTCATTGAGCAGTCTGTTCGCAAAGTACAGGTGGAAGTCTTGGAATGCCCTGAGATCGGCAATAGCAAGTACAAATGCAAATAACTCAATCAATGTTGAAGCCTTGATGTAGCATCGGGTAGAATCGGTCCTATCAAGCTTTGTAACAACTTCAAAGTCATCCCACGACACCACATCGTCAATCGAGTAAACCACTAGGTCGTCATCATCCTCGTGGTCGCCACCGTTGCTACTGCCGCCACCATCATCACCTCCCCCGCCAGCATGGCAAACAGGATCACGCTCAATAGTTGCAAATGACACAAAAATCAGCTTTAACAAGTTGTATGAATCTTTTAGCACCGCCTTGTACTTGCCGTCGAAAAATGCTAGAACCTTAATGAACCCATCTGCCGTCAGCGGCGCTGGGGCCAAGCTATTGATAAACGGAAACGCTGCAAGCGTCGAAGCAGACTTGAAAAGCAGTCTTCCGACACCAAGCTCATCTGGAATCCCGAAGTACTTAAGAAACGTCTCCTCCTTCCAGTAGGCCACGCCATCCTCATGATCAGCGAGGTCACCAACAACCTTCTTAAGCGACCAAACTTCCAGGGCGCTGTATTGCTTGGCGCATTTCTGCGCAAAAATAAACGATACTTCTTCAGGTGTCAGATGCCTTGCCTCTTTGCTAATATGACCCCCCATTTGTTCAATGGCAATCCTCAAGTCCCCGCATCGGCTCATCAAAACTTTGGAACGTTATGCATCTGCTCATACCCCAACCCTTATCTTATCTAATATCTCATGGAGGTTGGTGGTTAGCGATGGAAATGCGATTGAGAGACTCCAGTAATTACGACCAGTAAAGACTCCAATCGCGTGCCACACCAACCTAAAGTGTGCTTCGTTACTTTGGAGAACATAGATTAAGCAATGACGATCTACGCCTCATGACAGCACAAAAGCTACAATAGTTAAGTAAGTATCCCAATTCTTGTGGCATCGCCAAGCCTCGAGTGACTATGCAGTACGCCCTGTTCAATTTTTTGCGGATCTTTCCGTCCAGGCAGACGCATTGGTACTACATTATCCAGCCCACCGATCGCTACCCGGCTAACCCGGCTCGCCTGCTGACGACGATCTTCTCACAGCAACGTGGTACAACTTGAAATGTATTCTAGATCTACAGATACATAGATAATAAACTCATAGGTAGCTCAGAACACGCAATGCAGCAACTTTAGAGACAAGGCCCTTAGTAAGGTTCCAAGATTCATACAAGCGATGGGCTCGTGCGGCTCATCACACGGCTGAGTAATGCCGCGGCTCGGCAGATTTCAACTTGCAATGGCAAAAGTAGGCTCCAACATTGACATAGACATTGTTGCGAGTTTTGCGTCCCTGCTAGGGATTACTCCTGCGACATTTTGACAGATCGGATCATAGTGGCACCAGTAGGTTGCATGGGAACATCTTCTGCAGCAATCAAAGCACACATTTGACAAGTCATCGTCCACAATTGAAAGATGGGCCTGGCGTCTTTTCTGACTTGTGGACTCGTTGGTAAACTGGATGAATTGAACAAAGACGGCAGCACTATCACGGAAGGCAGTGGACGTCATCGAAGCGGATTCGGACTTTTCCATCGCAGTACTGCTACACAACAGAATAATCCACCGCAAATCGTGGCAAGCAAAGAAGACGTCGGCGTCCTCCAACACACAGACTTCCGTATTAGGGACTCAGATGTGCGAATAGTACCACATGACAGTACTCACTTGGCAGCGCCGGACTGCATTAGGCAGGATTCGCACCAAGACGGAACAACAGATATCGAGTCCGTTACGCGATCAAACACAGATGTGCTTGATTTGCCTGTACACCTGGAAGCCTCTTTATCTGGGCCGTTTGGGTTTGATGAATAACATCTCAACGAGGTTATTTTCTGCCACAACAACAACCTGTAATTACTGAGACAAACGGTGTTCAATGAAGCGTAGCCATGAAGCCAAGTCGCTCTACATCCCTTTTTGCCCAACTATATCCGATATTGGTCCCTTTTTATCTCCTTACACACCCACAAATTGTGTTTTAACACAATATACGCTGGCAGTATGAAGCGAACGCGCTGCTGACCGAGCTCAAGTCATGAACGCAGTTGTGAATCACATCACGTGATTCATACTTGGCACACTGAGATATTTTAGTATTTATCAACCGCCGCAACATATAAACTATCCTGTGGATTTATAGATTTGGCATTCTTCTGGAGCGGCCCGTATAATAATAATGCCGACAAGGGAAACGTATTATCTGTACAGCCTGCCAGAAAATATCACCAATTCTCTTCGTCCCGTCGAGGCAAATGCGTCAGTTCAAGTTGACGAGCCAGGTCCTGAGAGTCTAACCGCGTCGACCGATCCGGCGCCCAGTATCATTCATGCTAATGCCGGTCGATATGTTCAAGAAGGGAAGCTAGAGTGCACATATTGTGGCACTGTGTATCTAAAGGAAGGAAGTACGAAGGAAGACGTGCGTAACCATTATAAGACTGATCATCATCGTTATAACATTCGGAGACGGCAAAACGGACTCGACTCCCTGACAGAAGAGGAATTCGATGAAAAAATTGGCGATCTCGATGTCAGTATTTCGGGATCGGATTCGGATAGTGGATCAGAGGCTGACAGTGACGTCGTCCAACACCTCATGGAAAAGCCCCATTTGCATCCGGTTCAGGAAGAGGATCATGAATCACCATCAAAGGCGAATAACTCGCCATTTGCATTGTATTTGTCCGACGCCCTAGAGCAGGGCCGTTGTTTGGCAGTCTACAAATCTGCACTAAATAAGGAACTTGTGGAATCGGGGCAGCTATTGAAGGCATTGTCAAATGTAGATCCAACGAAGCACAGCGTTTTGTTGATGATTGGTGGAGGACATTTTGCAGGGGCTGTTATATCACACAAGCAGACTAGGGACAAACCAACTGCTCAAAACCCTTACGTTAATATAAAAATCATGGCCCACAAGTCGTTCCACAGGTACACGGTTCGACGTAAGCAAGGAGGCTCTCAGTCGGCAAGTGATAGTGCGCGCGGCAAGGCGAATTCTGCTGGCTCGACCTTGCGTCGATATAATGAACAGGCTCTGGAGAAGGAGGTTCGAGGACTGCTTGACAGTTGGCGTGATTATATTGTCAATGCAGAGTCTATTTTCATTCGTGCTAGTGGCCGTCAGAACAGGGCCATTCTTATGAACTATGAAAACGCCCCCATAAACTCACGCGACATGCGCGTCACGACCTTTCCATTCACAACCCGTCGTGCAACTGCCCAGGAGATTAAGCGTTCGTGGGCTGAAGTTACTCGAGTGCGGGTCGTGGAAGTGCCCAAAGCTGAGCCGGTCAGGTCGATTGCCGCCACTGCAAAGCAGTCAAACTCTCGGCCAGCCTCGCCACAACCGAAAAAAGTAGAACAATCGGTTGATGAGAAGCACTCTGAGGAATTGACTGCATATATTAAGCGATCGAGGGTTCCTAAACTGTCTCTTTATCTCAAGCAACATGTTCTGCCAGGCAATTTCCTATTGAAGCCTTCCCACAAGTTTGAATCTACTCCCACTCTGTTGCATTATGCGGCATCTGAAGAATCGCCCGCATCAGTCACCGCCCTGTTGACTAACTTTGGCGCTGATCCTACGTTGCGAAACGCAGCAGGACGCCGACCTTATGATTTGGCCCGCGAGCAAAAGACTCGAGATGCATTCCACATGGCACGCGCATCTCTTGGGGAGTCTGCGTGGAGTTGGGATGCTGCTGGTGTGGGCGCTGCCTTAACTCGGGCTGATATCGAAGCCCGTGATGCCCATGAGCGACAAGAGGCCATCAAAGAACGGCAGCGGCAACTTGATGCATTAGATCGTGAAGCGGAAACGCACAAGTTGGAGCGCACTATATACAAGCACGGAGCTGGCAAAAAATTATCGAGCGCAGTAGCCACAGGGCCCTCTGCACAAAGCGGACTAGATGGCCTCACTCCAGAAGCGCGAATGCGCCTCGAGAGAGAGCGGAGAGCACGTGCTGCCGAAGCTCGCCTAAACGCTCTTCAAGGCAGATGAAATGGATTATCATTGTAATAAATAGAAATTAATATGTGCAACTAGTACGCCGCTAGCTTGTTGATGTCTTCGTAAATATTAAAGATATTGGAGCTGCCACAGCAGCATTTCGTAAAATGTCGTCCCCAAAGTTTGGTGTTTCAGGGACCATATGCTTATATTCAAAAAGGACCTTGATGCTTTCTTTCTTCAGCGGCCGTGGAGGTGGCCTGTCATTGCTGAGAGATGATGCTGTCATCCAGCCACCAAAAGAAGAGATTTGAGATGCACTGGGCGACTTTCCTTCATCAGGAGTAATGGAGTCTTGGTTTTGTGAGGCTGCAGTAGTATCCATATTTAAGCAATTGCAGTTCATCAGGTCGTGTGTATTGGACAGGGTTCCATGATGCATTGTAAATAGATCCTTCAGTTCGGCAGTGCTGAAGATATTAGAGCCACCACCGCTTGTTGCAGCAGTGCTCACTTTTTGGGATTCTGTATTCATGAACGAGTCTGCCAGCCCCAGCTTTGTGATTTGCCGCTGGTATATCTTTTCATCTATAAGGCCGGTCGCAAGAAGGCGATAAATAAATACCGGTCGTGTTTGGCCATCTCTATGCACACGTGCCATGGCCTGCGAGTCAACTGATGGATTCCAATCTGTATCAAACAGAACTAAGCGTGAAGCGCCGACAAGATTTAGTCCAGTTCCACCAGTCTTGCTCGAAAGTAGAAACGCAAAGGACTGTTCCCGAGACTCCTTGTTGAATTGTCCAACAAGCGAATGGCGTTTTGATGGTTGTGTCTTGCCGTCCAAGCGAAGAAACGACAAATTGAGCGACCTGAGCAGTGCTTCTAAAACATCCAGTGTTTGGGTGTACAGTGAAACTATAACAACCTTCTCATCGGTTGCAGCGTAGACATGACGAAGAAATGCAGCCAAAAACGCAGTTTTGCCGCTGAGATCAGCCAATTCAGTGGGCAAGGTTGGTAAATGGCCGCCAGATTTGTCCTGTAAAAGAAGTGGTGTATTGCAGGCTTTTTTGAGCAAAGTGATGGCACGCAAGTGGTCACATGCCTCAACAGATGAAAAGCATAGCTCAATAGCACTTGACGCCACCAGTTCACTGTAACACTTCAGTTGTCGTTCTGTCGGCTTACAGAACACAACAATATCCGTCTTGGGGGGAAGAAATGGCTTCAACATGTCTGCCGAACGGCGAAGCACAAATTTGCTAGTGAGCTCTGACAGAAGCTCCGACTTCTCTGCGCCTCGCTCGCGATCCTTTTCCATAGCTTCTGGTTGTCGAGAACGCACAATGGGGATCTCATAATCTCGTTTAAATGAATTTGGAGTACCGAGTAGGCCGGGGTTCAAGAAATCAATCATAGCATATAGTTCTCCCAAGTCGTTTTGGATGGGGGTTCCACTGAGAATAATTCTGCGTTCTGTGTTTAACGTTAAAATGGCTTGAGCAGACTTGTTTGCAATACTCTTCAATCTATGGCCCTCGTCGCACACAATAATATCAAAATCAGACTGCATTTCACACAGCTCAGATGCAACTGTGCGTATCCTTTCGTATCCGATCAACATAACTTGGTATATTCGACCAACAAAGAAGTCACGAACCCGCGCATTTGAGTCTGCCACAAATATGCTGATCCTATCGCTGCCCAGCCATTTGGCAAACTCATGCTTCCAGTTGGCAATGAGCGTTACCGGGCACACAATAAGGGCCCTCTTCAAAGGGGGCGGCTTTCCAGCAAACGGTGACTGCTTCAAGAGGGTCCAGATCAACGTAATAGTCGTCAGCGTTTTTCCGAGTCCCATGTCGTCTGCAAGCAACGCGCCACAACCACCATAATTTCGCATTCCCATGACGCACTCGTAAAGAAACTTGACACCATCCACTTGATGAGGTCTCAATTTCGTAGCAAGTAACGGATCAATAACAACGTCAATTACATTTTCTCCAGAGCGTTCCGGGCGTGGTCGTGGCATGACAATGGAGCCGGGTTCTGTTGGATCAAAGAGGGGCTTTGAATCTACAATATTTGCCTTGGAGTCTTTCAAAGCTAAAGATGCTAAGCGGCGCTGCCCCAAGCTGTAAGCAGACACTGGAATTGGCTCCGCGGACTGTTTTGTTTCCGTGCCGAAGACCTCGGCGATCTTTGCCTCCAATTCAACTTCGTACATGCCGAGCCGTACAAGGTCACCAATACTCGGACTGCTCTTGAGTCTTGACCTTACCATCTGTTTACCAGTTGTTGATGACATTAGAATTCCATATTGCCCATGGTCTATGAATATTCCATCCCCATCCCAAGTTTTGTGCTTCTTGGTCGTAGCCTTCCTCCAGACACACGAGTAATGCAATCTACGTTCGTAGCTCTCGGGCTCTTTATAAACAACATCAGTGCAATCTATTCTCAAGACATCTCTCGTTGATTGAGAGGTCGCAGCGCTGTCTGGTTCGTTGCGTTCCATGTCAGTTGCGTCTGCCTCTGCAAACGACCGCTTAGACCCTAATCTTGCACGCAAATTGTTCGCCGTGATACTATCATGCTGATTCGATTGTAGCACCGGTTTAAACGGTGCATTTATTGCTGCCTGCGATGAAGGCGGCCGTCGCCTATACATGGTTGATGAAGCGACGCGCGACGCGCAACGCGCGATAGCTAAAGGTCAGATCTACAAATGCAACAATATTATTGCTAATTTGGTATTTGTACACTTAGAGTTTGGTTTTGCCAGTATTTGTAGTAAAGTGGAAAGGATAGCTAGAACAATCTTTACGAAAGTCACAAGTTCCAAGGTGTGTATTAAAAACAATACTATACACGAATAATGCAATGAAAATAAATACTCATCATTATGCTGATGATCCACCAAGACCAGCCGACAGGGTGAGATACCATGTCAAGCTAGCACCATCATCAAGCAATGTGGACGAAAAGTTACTCTGTGCAAACCAATTGTAAGCCGTAATAGGATCAAACAGTGCTTGATTTGAGCGCAGAATTCCTGCCCAACCGCTGTCTATCGAGTCAATAACTGGGGCGAGCAAGTCAGCCCACTCAAGGGAGCAAAAGGCTGCTGAACGAATAAGACCAGAAGCAGGAGTTATAGGGATCATGTGGATACCCTGAATGTACTCAATCAAGGTTCCGAAGTAAGTTGTATGGTCACACTTGTTTTCAAAAGTAATACCAGGAACACGATTGTCGATGAAGTTCCAAGGTTGATTAACATTGTTATTTTCCATAAGGAAGTAGGCATTCATCGACCGTTTCATGACTGCTAGCATAAGGTCACCCCGAGCCTCCATAGCCTGATCTCCAACAACCATTCCCCACATTTTCATACCGTAGGCAAAGTTGTAATCCTCGGAACTCGACTCTTCGTTCTTGCCATCGGCTGAGACGAATAGCCCAGCAGCCCAGGAGTGACCGTGAAACCAATCGAACATTCGGAAAACGGGGAAGTAAGTGTCTTCATTGCTTGGGTTGGCGACGTCACGAACAAGTGAGTTAACCCAATCCTTGTTCTCTTCTATCCAGTTGCCTCCTAGTGCCTTGTCGACGTAGCCGACAACTGCCGCACAATGAACCATGTAACCGTAGTGGAAATGATGGTCATTATAGAAGGGAGAACCGTAGTCATCAAGAGGAGATCCTCCCGCCTGATTTGCGGCCGAGGACGTGACGCCCTTCATGAGAGTGTCGTACATCAAAGGCACCTGCTGGTTATTTGTCGTGAACCGGGAGAATGCTTCTATCAGAGAATTCAAACCGGCTTGCGCAACCTCATCATTTCCTAGGACTTCTTTTGCAACCAAGACAATGTAGGCAAACTTGTCAAAGACTTTACCCGAGGTGTACGTCGAGTCAGTATTGGATTGGGCACTCATGTTCTGAGCCAGCTCCGAGTTTGCAGCTGCAGCAATATTCTGAAGAGCCTCTTGTGACCATGAGGGTCCTGAAAACGTAGCGTTTACAGAATATGGCAACCACTGGACTTGTGGGTTGAGGTTTTCAGACATTTCGATCTTGCTGGACTTCACAGCGGTCATCATTCCCTTCGTCGTCGATCGGACCTGGCAGGAGGTTGCAGCTGAAGCAGTAGATGAACTGAATGATTCGACAAGATGAGGATAGACGTAAATCAATGGTTCACCGCTCGCTGAGTTACCAGCGGTCTCATAGTTGATCGAGTAAGTACCGACGTCGTTAGTGACGCTCGCATCTAGAGAAGCACCAATCGGGTACATTCCGGCAGTGGCATCCAGGGCAGAGTCTCCGCACGACGGAACTACTCCAACCTGAACAACAATCCCTTCGCCAGACTTAGATCCAGTGATTTCGTTGATGTTTGTGACGGTTAGCGAAAAGTCACTAACTGAATCTGGCACCGTGACGTATATGTTCCAAGCCAGGCCATTGAAAAGGGTAGCAGTGTACTTCTGGACCCCGTTTGTAGGACTGGATCCCTGTGTCAGAGTCTGCACACCGATCTGCGACGAGAGAACAGGTGTCAGACCGTAGTAGATAGCGGTCGCGAATCCCATTCCCTGCACAAGGGGGAAAGTTACATTACCGGACTTTCCGTTGGCAGTGAGGGCAGCTTGGACTGAGAATGTATCTGGGTCCGAGACAAAAAGGTTAGTATCATTTGCATTTGTGAACTCGGCTGCGGCGAGACCAAATGACATGAGGCCAACGGGATTGATGTAATACTCGATCGGGTTGGCTGTCGCATTGGGATACTCAATCCATTGAGAAGAGTTGGTCAACGAGACTCCAAATCCAGGGTATGCATCGTTGTCAGACCACCACAGCGAGTATGGCATAGTATAGGCAGGCATATGTTGAGTTGACAAGAAAAGGTTTGCATAAAACTTGTTAGTTTGAATCGGTGATCCATTTTGGGTCAAGCCCGATGGAAGAGTCAACGGAATTGGCTCTCGTTGAAACATCGACGGAGGGTCGGCAGTGTCGACTGGCACAATCAAGTCCTGATTCGAGTAGTAGTATGTCCCCGAGTTTGACGCAGATGTCGCAGCAGCGACAGCAGTAGCAGGAGATGCGGAAGAACTTGTTTCAACAGAACTGCTGGTCGGAACAGAACTGCTGGTCCCCACTTGGCTCGATTGTGCTTGAGAAACCGTTCCAGCAGGCGACGTCTCCGTGGTGGCCGTTGTCGAAGCGACTGTAGACGAAGCGGTACTAGTAGCTCTAATCTGAGAAGCAGTCACCGGCGCAGTGTAGGTTGTGGGATCGATTGTTTTCGATAAACTAGTTGTAGAGTAGCTGTCAGTCTGTGTAACAGGTGGAGCTGTCACTGTGGAGATTTCAGTGACAACCGTCCCTGTGACATGGGTCACTGGTGTGGTGGTAGCATGGAAAATAGTCGTTACCATGTGGACAGTAGCTTCCTGTGTGACAACATCTGGAGCTGCGGTTCGTGTGACGTAGACTGGCTTCGGCGTGGTCACTTCGATTTGCACCTTCGTGACGACCGCCGCATCCGCATAGAGAATACTAATCAGCGGGATTGCCCACCAGCAATGCATCTTCCTGGTCGACGGTGTGGTTGTGAATGACTTGTGAAAGATTGTGAGACCACTGCCCCTTTATATATACACGAAGGCTGGTCATAATGGGCAAGCCTAGATCGGTGGAACACACTGCAATGGTATAAAGCCGTGCAATCGTGGCCGTTAAACGCACGGACTCGCGGCTTAAATGCACAGATCAGCCGTCATAGACCTATGTTGGGCACGTGTGGCGGGATGTGGCTGGCTAAACTCTCGGCTGTATGCGCGATGATTTCCAACGAAGAGGATAGCGAATTCAAGTTATCGACTAATGGATGCTTGGAAAGTTAGTTTATTTGTGCGACAGGAGAATTCTCTACAGATTTGGGACCAATGGGCATCGGAGTTGGAGTCCCTGACTGACATGCAGATCGAGATCTCGCTAGTTCTATCAGGGGGCAATTGATGGTCCGTGCGTTCCGATGGTCCGTTCAGTGGTCCGAGTGGTGGCCCATTCTTTCTTGAAGCCAGTGAGGTATAACAGTAAATTCGTGGCAAGACAGCTCTGCTAATTGGGACCCCCGTTAAGTGGGATGTCCCTGCATAATTCAACAGAAATAATGGAGTGCGTGTGTAATGAATTTCATCTAAGGGCAAGAAGTCATCCTTACTCTGCATGGACAGCAACATTAGGTGCCCAATGTTGCGGCAATTACTGTATTGACTGGGGCGAGAGAAGCAACTATTATACCCTGGAGGAGGCAACTTTTTTCAATTTTAGAGCTGCTAAACTAATGCTCAATTCTTTTCAACCAATGTGGGAGAGTTAGATGAGCACTACTTGTTACCCACTTCAGCATCCAATACGGCCCATATCGTTGCCAGAAATTTACGTTCTGCTGTGTGAGCTGCTAGCATTTCGAAAGTAAGCTATTACATTAAAATGGCTGGCCACCTCACACATCCAGGGCAGACTCAGTCTGAACGACAATGCAAGCCTGTGGGCAACCGACAGCAGGGTGCACTGATGCCACTATTAGCTGATCAGTCATATAAACATATAGCTCTCCTTTGCCCAGAATTTCGAGAAAACTGAAGCTGTGCTGATAGCTTTAATCGAATAACACAGCGGCAGTGTAGAAATTTCTTATAGAAAATATGTGGCCCGATCAGCGATCGATCGGCGGCGCGTGTCGGTGGCTGGTATCCGGGGTCCCCTTAAGTACCGACCTCCCGGGTAAGTCGATCGCTTCTACACGTTTCGCGACGCGTTAACTTTGAATAACCACGACATATTACATGGTGAGCGAATCCCTCGAAAACTCTCTGGATAAAGAGAGCCGTATTCAATTAGCTGTTAGCGACTATAAAAAAGGGAACTTGACGAGTATCAAGGAAGCTGCACGAGTGCAGGGTGTGGCATATGGAACTGTCAGAGACCGATTAAATTGCGTGCTGGCCAAGTGCGACACGATACCTAGGGGGGACTCGCAAACTCAGTGTGGGTCAAGAAAATGCGCTGGTAAAGTACATTTTGAATTTAAACTCGCACGGATTCCCACCAAAGCCAAGGTATGTTCGTGAGATCGCCAATCCACTTCTTGCGCAAGACGGCGACGGAAAAGTCGGCAAGACTTGGGCCAGCTCTTTTGTAAAGCGCCGAGAAGAACTCAGGTCTATGTTCACGTGCAAATATGACTATAGGAGAGCTTTATCCGAGGATCCTGATATCGTTAAAGAGTGGTTTGACCGCGTAAAAGACACTCTCCTCGAGTTCGGCATCGACGAAGACGATATCTGCGACTTTGATGAGACAGGGTTTATGATGGGCATCATGACATCCTATAAAGCTGTTACTGATGCCCGTTCCAAGAAGTGCCCCAAGTCAATTCAGCCTGGAAATAGACAATGGGCCACCGTCATTGAATGCATTGGCGCACAAGGCTATGTGGTTCCGTCGTTCATCATTTTCGCCACAGCATCGCATAAAGACACTTGGTATGATGAACGCCCCGCTGATTGGAGAATTCCCACAAGCACAAATGGGTGGACAACGAATGAAATTGGCCTCGATTGGCTTAGGCATTTTGACCGCCATACAAAAGGTCGAACGAAAGAGAGATACCGACTGCTCATTTTGGACGGACATGCGAGCCATAAGTCTGCAGAGTTCCTACAGTATTGCAACGACAATGACATAGTTCCACTCTGTATGCCAGCGCACTCATCACATACCTTACGGCCTCTTGATACGACCTGTTGTAGCCCGCTGAAGAGGGCATATCGCGATCAAATTGAGGCATGCATGAAAGCGCAAATGAACTACGTTTCCAAGGATTCTTTCCTATCCGGTTTCAAAGAAGCATATAAGGCTGCTATAAGTGAAGCTAACATCAAGAGTGCCTTCAAGAGCACTGGATTGGTCCCTTTTGACCCGATAACGGTGCTCAACCATCTAAGTATAGAGCCAAGTACTCCGCCTTTTTTCCCATCGAGTCCAGAACGAATGTGGGCATCCAAAACACCACGAAATATGAAAGAACTGGAACTTGAAAGCACGCTTGTCAAGGAGAAATTCGTGTCCATCAAATAGCTCGCCGACTCGTATTAATGGTGCACTTGATAAGATTGTCAATTACGCGGCACAGATTAACCACCTAGCTGTCCTAGCACAAGAGTCGCACCCTGAAGAGGTCAGGGCCCGGCAAAATCGTCGTTCTGCAACGTTTATTAAGGTATCTAAGTCGCTCACTGGTGGCGAGCTTCGAAATCTAAGAGATAAGGCAGCTACGCCCACTCATTGCGAAACAACGATTCCAAGGTCCCCAATCAGCCCGTCATTTTGAACGACGACAACGTCACTGTAGCATTTGCAACTCTATTGAGCACAATGCTCGTTGCTGTCCTAAACGTCTTTAAACTCTCAATAATTTTTTTAGCATAATTCTTCAAGGGAGTGCTCTAACGCTGGTCGTGTCCAGACGACCCGTAAAAAAACACGATCGACTTACTAGGGAGGTCGGGTCGCCTGGGAAGTGCGTTACCCATTCCCTCAATACTGGGCCGCAGGGTTACATAGGGCAGTGCAGATAACTGTCAAAACGCCCCGCATGTCAGAAGTTGAGCATCTAGGCTATTTCCAGAAAAGCTAACGTGAAAATACGGGACACACTATGCCTACACAAAAGTGCTTCGTCGAAAAAGGAGGCAACAACTATGCGCCTCTAGCGCTGGTTCTCAGTTTGGTTGGCCTGGTCATTTATGGAGCAGTCTTTTTCTACGGTCAGGCGAGCGCTCGGCGAGCACTGTATACCGATAACGGCACGACAAAGAGGAGGACCAAATCATATTTCAAATTTCTATCGGCATGGAACAAATTCAACAGTTCAATAAGGATCAAGCTCCCTGGAGTTGATAACTATATATTTATTCAGCCCAGTCTTTTCGCTCTGGCAGTGGTTTACTTGGGTCTCATTGCGATCTTTTGCTTCAATGGAACTTTGGGCTTAAGCTATGGACCAAGACTCTACAACATCGGATTAAGGATGGGGGACGCGGCGTCAGCAAACTTGCCAGTTCTGTTTCTTTGCATCACAATGACAGACACAATAAGCGTCATTACGGGACTGGCACCGTATAAAGTGAATTTTATACATCGGTGGTTGGGTAGATTAATTTATTGCATGCTCATTGTTCATTTTTCACTTTTAATCTCATCTTGTTTGAGCGTTGATCTTGGTTCGATGTTTGTGATCACTGCACAGATATTTGGAATCATCGCATTTGCTGCATTTACGGTCCTGGTCACACTCAGCACGGGAATTATAAGGAGGTTATCCTATGAATTTTTCCTGTTCAACCATGCAGTACTTGTTTGCATCTTTCTGCTTTGCAGTATTATTCATAATGGCGGCACCGCCGTGTGGGTTATAATATCTGCACTCATCTTTGTTGCTGACAGATCTATCGCTGCTCTAAGATGCGTGATAGCGAAACGGCTGTCTCCTACGCATTGCGTGGCAAAAGTCAGAGCTCTAGATGATTCAACTGTTGAGGTAATTGTGAAAATGGAGAGCCACAAATACCTTGTAGCCAAGCTGGAAAATGGTCACCTAGGAAGATTGATTGTTCCGTATCTTCCCACATTTGGCACCTGGAAACCGGGTCAGTTTATCTATATTCGAATGGGATCCGTCAAGCTCTGGCAGTGGCACCCATTTTCAATTGCAGCTCTGCCGAAGGATAAAGATATTCGTTTGGTTATACGAAAACACGGAGGATTTACGAAGGCCCTGCATGAGAATGCTGTCAAGCTACAGCAAGAAACCGAAAAGGACTATGTGGATATTCCTTTGCTCTTTCATGGTCCATATGGTGGACACATACAACCGCTCATCACATTTGAAAACGTCTTATTCGTAGCTGGAGGATCTGGAGCCTCGTTTACTTTTCCCGTGGCTCTCGACTTAATACAGCAAGTGGTATTCAGAAATAGTATCAAGGACATGATCGGAAGACCAGAGACGTGCCATATTAAACTTGTGTGGTATATTCGTCGCGAGTCCGATATATCACTGTATCACGAGCTATTGAATAAGCTGAGGACATGCTGCGATGCGTATTCCAGTGTTTGGGTTGAAATCTATGTGACGGGGGATGAGGCTGGTGACGAGGGTGTGGTTGAATCGTTTTGCCCTGCCAAGTATGATTTTCAAAGGCACGAACTTTCTCGCGGATCTTACCAAATGCACTACTACAAACGCGACTTGCAGCAGGTTGTAGAGCATGAAGTTGGCGCCTATATAGAAAGCGCTAGGAACAGGTCAATGGCATTGGTGGTGTGTGGGCCTAAGAGCATGACGTCTGCTTTGAGCTACGAGTGCCAAAGACTTCGAAGGCACCATCATACTTTAGATCTTTACTTCTATGCTGAGCGATATACGGTGTAGATTGACCTAACTTATGAGTTTTGATATAATAAATACCTTATGAGCTGTTAATTCCTAGTATCACAACAGTCTGCGTACTGGCGATTCATACTTTGCTGAGACCTACACAAGATCTGGGTGGGCCTACGACCTCGGTGGCGATCGCTTCCCAGCCATTCTCATCTTGTGGATAGGGAGTTGTCCAATTTTGGAGGCTATCATTGCAAATCAAACTCGTCACCTGTTCAACAAGGATGCTGTTGTCTTACCACCCTTTGCAATGTTCAAACTAGGTACTGCATTGAGTCGATGAGAATCAGATCCTGTCATCGTGCGATGTTGGTCCATATTTGCAGAGGGCTTCTGAGTTCAAGGGAGTCGTATAACCCTCGACACACTCTGGTTATCTTGCCGCGGAATTTCCTGCTAACTTGCAAACGGGTTACTGGTGCCTCACGTCACCACTGATATACTGTCCAACAGTTTGAATTAGCTCGTCAAGATGAGGATCGCCGTGGTCTGTGCCTTTTGATGACCGATCCTGGGCAGTAATAGCTGGATCCGTATTCTGAAGCGTCGCAGATTCATCAGATAAGGGCAGCTCAGCTGACTTTGCCGTGTTGGGTGCGGTCACATCAGCAGAAGCGTGACGAGACACCACTGCAGTGGTCTGAGAACTGGCATTAGACTGGCTCACAGCGGGTCCCCGCCGATATGTCCGTACTCTGGCCTCGTACTCGCCAGTCACCATATTAAGCACACGTGGCAATGGTGCATTGTTGCGCACAAAAAACATTTTAAGATTTCTAGCTTTGTCCTTGAGCTGTACTTGGCTACGATCCTTAAGAACTTCTGACTGTGATCCACCAGGTCCGTGTAACTCAAGTATCTTAGCCCAATGTGTACCTTCCACCTGTTCCATAGCCTCGAGCAGAGTTCTTTCCTCCTCTTGAGACCATGGCTTTCTGGTGAATGCACGCTGCCGCTTGTCCGTATCATCTGGTCTGTCCCGGTGCCCCTCATGGCTGCGCTTGGTAGCCTCATACAAGTCTGCAGCGGGTGTCTGGTTATCGACAGGCACGGAACTAACGCCCGGTGCCTTTCTCTTGCGGCCAGCCTTTCGGATCCCATCCTGTCTCCATGTGGCCATTTCTAAGTTGGAAGTATCGGAACCAGTGCCAACAGGTGCTGGTTGCTGCGGCGCGTCGCCAAGCTTTCGTGAGACGACACCCGACGGATCTCGCTGGACCAGTGCAGCATGGTTTTTTCCGATGTATTCGCAAACGTCTCGGAGGAACGTCGTCCAGGGATACTTGTTTGTAAGTTCTTCAACTGGCTCTGCAGCAAGGATCTCCCGCCGCTTGCGTGCTCTTTTTACCATTTCAATCTCTGCACGACTTAACTCGCGATTGTTCATAGTTCTCTTCCAGTCGAGAAGTTCCCCAGCATCTTCTGGGAAGAGGTCATCAAGAATTTCCTTTTGCGTTCTCTCTCCTTGTGACATTGCTGAAATATATGCTTGAGTCTTCAAGTCGAGAAAGAGACCAATCTGAGATTTTAGTAGCCGATCATTCTTGGCACCAAACGTGTGTAGAAAGTACTTGTTCAAATGATAAAATCCAACCTCTAAAGTACCAAATATCGCACAAACAAACGTGGCGAGATTTGACCGCTGGATTGACGCAGCTTGTTCTCTTGTTTCTGGCACAAGGCCAATTTCAGTAGGCACCAGGAATTCAGATCCGTCAACAAAAAGCTTTTTAGTTTGACAAAACAAATCAGTCAGTAGCACGAAGGACCGTCCAGCAGGAGTGTCTGGCTGGGTTGCTATTGTTAAAGTTTCCTGATATGTATGGCTAGACAATAGATCTAGCAGCTGTGTTGACAGGTTATCAAGAGCCGGTATAGTGCGTCTTCGCAAGTTGGCGAGCTCCTTGTCAACTAGATATGAGTCGGAATCCTTAGCTTGTTCATCAACTGACTGGTCTACTTGCCTCGCCAATTCGCCGATGCCGCCATCGCTTCGTTCCAGATTGGGCGCTGTAGTCAGTAATTTGATACTCCAAACCAGCGAGTCACTGGTTCACAATGCAGCTGGATTCGCACCTGCCCGATGAGTGATAGCGGAACTTACCTAACTGTGTCTGATGGGTATCATGTTGAGTTTGCTCTACGACCGACCCCGTTTGCTCAACTATATCTTGCTGTTTGCGCGCCTCAAACCCTTGGTCCGGTAGAGAATGCTGCTCAGGTTGTTGCGGGTGTCGGTGACCTGCTTCAGTCTCCCGGTGTACGCGCTCATGACTATCCAAATCAACATCCGGTTGGGACGTTTCGATCTGCTCAAGCACATTTGGTTCATGGCGCTTTGAACTACTTGACTCATCCGTGTAATGAGCATCATCTGCTGATGTGTTGTCCTGTCCAAGAGCGCGTTTCAATACGCTGATTGGATCTACCTGGGTGTTCTTCTCTAGAAAGTTGATAAGCTCCTCTGCTGTAGCATCTTCCAGACCGTGACTACCAACAGGCCCTTCATTTGTATGCGTATTTTCAGCTCCATTGCCGTCCATTATCTCACTCAGGGCCGTGAACCCACACAACTTAGGGCTGACCGACTTTTTAGGGCTGTTAACGATGCTCACTAGGCTCGGAAAATAGTTGTTGACGAGTGGCTTTCGCCATCACGTGTCGCCCAAGCCACGTCTCATGCATGCATTTTGCTACAGATATGTGACTGGTGAAGTCCAACGTGAGAGTTGACGAGGCCCGCGGCGGAGAATATCCGCAGTCTCCATCTGCTACTGGGCCATAGACTAAACTGAAGTGGTCATGGCATCGGTTGTGGGATATGTCAAGAGAGCCATCTATGGTCCTAGCCTAGACGAGCAGAGACGAAAATGTACGGGCCTCATCAGACAAAGCCAGCGAGACATCGATAAGCAAATACGATCACTTGACGACGCGGATCGCAAGACAAAAGGTCAGATAAAAGCGGCTGCTCGTAGAAACGATATGAAAAGTGCTAAAATGCTTGCACGAGAAGTGTATCGTGCGAAGAAGCAGAAGGAACGGCTGCACAAGAGTAAAGCGCAGCTCAACAGCATAAAGCTGCAGGTTGATGAAGCATTTGCAATCCAGAAGATCCAAGGTACGATGAAGACGAGCACGACATTAATGAAGGAAGTCAACTCTTTGGTTCGGCTACCTGAGCTCATGGGCACGATGAACGTGCTCGGTCAGGAACTTATGAAAGCAGGGATAATTGAAGAGATGATTAGTGATACAATACTGGAGGACGGGGAATTAGAAGATAGCGAAGCTGAGGAAGAGGTTGAGGGAATGCTCAACGAAATTATTGGCAATAAAATTAACAGCGCTGGTAAGGTTCCGACGGTTGCACCGCCGCAGCAGGAAGCTCCAGAGTCGGCCGAGGAGGAGGAAGACGAACAAGTTATCTCCAGCATGAAGGAGCGACTTCGAGCTCTTCAAAGTTGACCCAAGTTTCATATGTGGATGTTTTGTGGTGTGCTGCTCTCGTATCATATACGTCACAGTCACTGTGAATTCTGTCCACGGCTTCTTTTGTGCGTGCCATAATACTTCCTTGCGTATGTCTCTAAATATGTAGCCGAGTAGTGCTCTTACTTGGCATTTTAGTTAAAGAGCTTAGTACTCAAACAGATCTATCTCTTTATTTAACACAAGCTCGGTTGCAGACCGACCCGGCAAATAAGGCGGCTTAAAGCTTGGCTTGAATACACTACTGAGAGACGAGACTCCTGAGTCTTTGATCCCTATTTCTCCGGCTGATTGGAAGTTTATGTACTCTCCAGTCTATTAAAGGCCTCGTTGTTTCCATGTGACGAGCAAGCACGTGCACAGCAGTGTTGTTACGCCCACTTCAGTACCCTCAGCCACAGGTTCTGATATCTCTGTTCTTGCACTAAGGCGATTGTTTGTCACACTGGTAGTGTGCGGATCGTGCAGTTGTTCCTCATTATGAGCATTCCCGGCGGCGGAAGCTCGGATACACACAGATGTACTTCCGCGTGCGCATACATGCAAAGTTTAGATTTCAGTCAGATTGCTCAAAACTAGAGCAGTAGCGGTGAACAAATTCGTCCAGTTTCATGGCTCATGTTTCAGGCAAGATCTTTTCGGCGAGACATGTGTACTAATTAAAGTTCCCAGCCATGAACGGGATATTATTACGACACTTTTATTCATGAGGACACACTAAGCATCAGATAATAAAACAGAAAACTCATCGATGTTGTTTTCCTTTTCTCTTGGCCTTTATTAGCAAGCAAATCGACAGGCTGCCCCAAGGACGTAGCAAAAAGACTAATTAATTATTTGCAAGCCAATCCTAAGTGGAAACTATATTTCAGTACCATGATTATGGGATCCTCTCTGAATACTGATATAATACAAACATTACGTAAAAGCTACCCATCATCATCTATTGCCGTAGAAACTTGATACCATCCCCCTACAATCTCGTCTTTTTTATCAGGCTCTTTATACACGAAACCGTTTCGGGCTTTGATACAAATCCGAAGCAATAGAAACAGAACAAGAAAAGCTCGCGGATTTTTCTTTTTATGAAATCCGCAACAATGCGAGACGCCAAGACGACAACCTTGCGGGCTAAATAATTACACGCCACAAAATGCTATATTTCTCATTTCGTAACAAATTGCTCTTCTCCAATATTAAGTAAAATCATGTGGATGTCCTGAGTGGGTCCATACTGAGGTGAAATGTCGCCTGTATTCGGTTGAGTTTTCCGCAGACCGCCTAGATTTTGGTTCCTCGTCCCCTGTCGAGATGTCTGCGCACTCAAAATCTGGTCATTGTTATGGTTATGCATGAGCGATGTGGGCCTGTAGCTTCGCAGAACTTCGTTCGGTCCGTAACACGGGAGCACGACGAAACGAGGATTGGATAACTCCGGGGCCGATACTATGCATTAGTGGCGATTAGGGGAATTTGCCAAGACTTCTATGTGTGAGATTCCTGCGGGGATGATGCCCTAGTAGTTCTTGGTTGCTTACGATCCGAAGAAATTTAGATTCACATGCTCCAGCTAAAGACTCCTCGTCTCACTTAAGTTAATCAAAGTTGCGAATTTCAAAACTGTTTTACCGTCAAGAGGCTCATAGTCACTTTTCTTTATTGCGCCTTACCGTGTTATGGAAGTCCGACGGAATTATTAACATACGTACTAGCGGCTAAAGTGTAATTGATCAGAATACAGGCAGAGTGTGGCGGAGATTAGATGGTGCCTTCCGCAATCTGATAATTTCGGCAGCTGCGATAGGCAATGCTTGCTGATCTTGAGAATCAGCAGAAGCTCGCGTGACCTCATCAAGAGGTACTGCTACGCGGCGCCGATATTTAAGAACGAAGACCAAATAAGTCTCAAAAGTCGAGAATGCTTGTTGGACGCCGATTGCGCGTGCATACGTCATGCAGGAGTGCGGCGCGCCAAGAAAAATGACGTTAAAGCTCTTTGGGACGCTTTTCTGTCGGGAGATGGCAGTATTACATACAATAGTAACAATACTCGTTTTAGAGATAACAATAGTCCCTACGATGCGGATCCGGTCACACAGTTTTCTATCGCCTAGTAGCAAACCGTTGTCAACATGGTTGATTTGCATTGTCGATCCCTGCCTGTACTCCGTTTGATAGCTTCGAGGTACGTAATTCAGTAGCTGGAAGCCTGACGCTCACTAGAATGTTTTATTTCGTTACCTGATCTATCTAAGCTCTTTAGAGACCTATAATCGAATCGGTATCAGCTACCGTGTATAATTGGAAGCATCGGGCCTCTGGAGAGTCATGGAATGACTTGGACCCCTGGATCGCATCAACCCTAAGTCCGCAACGGGTCGTGTGAACTAACGCAGGTCGCGAAATGATAAGGCTCTACATCCAACGGTGTACGCAATTGTATGATGAACTTCAGATCCCTAACTCGTGTGTTAGTGTGCACAGTAGTGGTAAGAGAGCGCGGAATTTTTATGTACAGTAACCGTGAAGGTGAGACAAAAACGGTCGCGTTGATTTTTCGTTGCAGGACATAAGCGGTCTTTCACTCTACACCGCTTTCAGTGCAAGTACGTTGACTCATAAACCCCAAATTTGCCCGCCTGAATGCAGGAATAAGGGGCTACAATACCAGCAAACTGCCAAGACTGGAGCCTGCGACCCTAAAGATTCGCCGATGCGGCGAGACGAAAATCGTGTCTGAGCTTAAATAGGAAGGAACTGCAAAGTCCAACACTGGAGTAAAAATCTGTTTCATTTGCTTTGAGTCTTTGATTACGATCTAGTTGTGGCGCGAACGCTCGGTTGAGGGGTGATCAATAGAAGAGAAGTACCAAAGTTGGGGCGTTCACGGGCACATTGGATATTCAACCTAGCTTCAGGTACGCGGGTACAGAGAACGATGCGTCCCCTCCAGTTGATGAGGACCCTGTTCACCGGTTTGCTAATAGTTGGTACTTGCGGACTGCTGTTCTACTATACGAGGATATCGGAGAATAACATGATCAGAGGGACAAGCAACATAGACCACGCATCTCAAAGTCAGACCAAGGTGCCCGACAATAGCACTGTCACGCGGAACACACTGAAAAACATTATTGTAGATGATCCAGAAAAGATCCACGGTGGTACGGTCAACGCAACGCTATATACCTTGGTGGTTGACCCAGATGCCCAGCACGACGAAGTGCTCAAGACAGTCAAATCGTTTGATCTGCACTTTGCCTTGGGCGATCGAACCTACGACTGGGTTTTCATAACACCCTACATGATGTCGGGAAATTTCAAGCACGAGATTAGATCCGAGTGGCGTGGCGCTGTGCGATTCGTAGGCATAGCCGATGAGGATTGGTGGGACCTTCCTTTCTTCCTAGAAGAAGAAGCCCTGCGAAGTCGTATCGATGCCTTGAAAGAGGACAAAGCCAAGCACGCCGACGATATGGAGTTCCGGCGAGCCAATCGTTTTCATGCCATTCTGGCACCCTGGCATCCGGCGTTGGCGCAATACCAATATGGCCTACGCGTCGACCCAGGCATCGAGCTTTTAGGAGACGTGTCTGTTGATGTATTCGGGGATATGCAAGCTCGTCAAGCTGTCTATGGTTTCACACACGTTATGCCCAACAAGGAAAAGGAGGCTGACCATGGACTGTGGAGCTCGGTGCGTAGCTTCGCGGAATTCCGCCCTCATAGTCTGCCTCGAGATAGTATGGCGAAATTTGTGAGCAGCGATAAAGGGGAGAGTTATAATTCCTGCTCATTTGTGACCAAATTTGAGATACTTGATTTTGAGTTTTATCGCAACGGTGCCGCATTGGAACTTGCCCAGTGGCTCGACCGCGAGGGTGGTTTCCACTTTGAATTGTGGCGCGCCACACCTGTCAGCTCTATTATCACATCGCTCTCGGCAAAGCCAAGTCAAATTCTGCATTTTACGAATGTCGGCTGGAGTGGAGATCGCAAAGTGTGGTGCCCTACAGATGTTGAGGTCGCAAATAAGATCGGCTGTGAGCCTTTCACATCCAACGGGACAGTGGCTAATCCTTGTCTTCGCTGGCTTATTCAAGAGGGCGTGACCACTGAGACGATTTAATAAGTAATCAGAAAATTATTGCATTAGCATTGCGGAAACGCACTTTGTACTACTATATAACGAACAATGTTTGCGACAAGCCATCCATACTAAATTGTCTGAGGCCTTTCAATGATTACACTATCTCGCAGTGGGATTGTCAACGTCCTCGGAAATGTCCCTTCCCCACACGGCCTTGATCTTTGACGTCTCTCAGCGTCGACAGCGCTTTTTCCAAGTTATACCAGCCGTGCCTCTAGTTGGCATTGCACAGCAATACTCGACTACGTTGATGTAAAATTCAATAATATGTTGCTATTTACAATTTAGTTGAACAAGCGAGTTATTCCTTGGAGACCTTGGCGAGAATCTCGTTGTCACGGAATAGCAACAAATCCTCGTCCCCGATCTTAATCGAGGAACCACCATAGGGCGGAATCAGAACACGGTCCCCGGACTGTACAGAAACAGGGATCTTGTTACCGCTCTTGTCGACCACACCAGGCCCAACAGCCAGAACGTCGGCCTCATTGAGCTTCTCGACGTTCTTCTCAGGAATATAAATACCCGACGCTGTTTTAGCCTCGGCCTTCACACGGCGAACTAGCACGCGGTCCAACAGAGGGACAATGTTCTTGAACGACTTGATGGCAGACTGTTGTTAGCAAATGGTCAGAAGTGTTCTGCCAGCAATCAATGATGGTCACCAACAATCAATCATCGATTAGTCCTTTCATTGACATTGGGACAAGGCAAGACAAGCCACTTCTAAAGCAGCTCAGAGCCTCGTTGTGTAGTAGTACTCTGCGACCTAACTCTGCGATCTATCAAAAACCAATATAGGTCAACCCACGACAGCTCCCTAGAAGCTAAAAGCTCAACTTGCCTATAGGGCAATTAACCATTCAACAAGGGATCTGAACGCAAACCCAAAACACATCGAGAAACAAGCCTCCAGAACAGACTGTAAGAATACGCAGACTTACCATTTACGTTGTCGGCAGAAAATGACGAAATGAGCAAAGGGATATACTCTACTTGAAGGTTGTCGAATCTTCTGGGTGTTCCACCTTTTGTACTGAAAAACTACTATCACGTGACCGGCCGGCATCTTGCCGGCTCGCTGAAATAGATTCATGAATTTGACTTTTTTGTAAAATCCAATCAAATGGGCGCCAATTACTCGGCTGTTCTATAATTATATGCGAGGGAGCGAATTTTGTTGACAATCTCTGCCGATTGGGCCGCTGACACGGCTTCAAGATCGTATCTCTTCGGCCCTGAAGTCTTCCTAACAACTATTTTGAAATTGGCGGGGACCTTTGTCGACTGCTTGCACTTCATCACCTGATTCATATGGAACGTAGACGTCTTTGGTGAGTCGAAAAGAGTGCGGTCTTCCGGCGGCATGATGTGGACGTACTCGCCGTCAATCGCAAGAACTCTCTCATGACGACCAATAAACGACATAGGCTGGCGGCGCCATACCTGGTATTTGTGATATCCAGCCGTTGTCAAAATTTCCGGGAGCGTGGCGCCGGCCATCACTACGCTTTGACGGTACACCTTGGCGTCCTCAGCGCCTCGAGAGGCGAGCGCAGAGTATACACTACGAGTAGTGGACGCTGCTCGACGAAGAGTATCAGCCGTATTAGGATTTGTATGCTCCGTCTCATATCCGTTTGCGAGTGTTATCACGCGCTTTGGTGTGAGCTCGAGGTTATAGCGACCATCTAGCGATTGGAGATCTTGGGCGCTCGTTGCGACAATCTTGCGGCCCGCTATCTTCAGGACATACATGGAACAGTCCATGACTTTGTCACGACAAACAGTTTCAAGAATAGTTCCAATTTTTGTTGTCCGCGGTAATGCTGCTTCCCAATACACCTTTGATAGGATCTCGTCAAATGGATACTGGTAGACGCGGACAGTTACCGAATCGTTCTGGAGAGTAGCCATGTCATAATGCGGCAGCTTTGAATCACCACCACCACTGCCACCACCAGCACCACTATTGGAAGTTGTCACTGGCTTGCGTGTGTTTGGTGTCTCAAGCTCGTTTTTGCGGACCTGCTCGGGAGTGGCTTTGACCAACGCAAACTCGTCAAACGA
Source organism: Tardiomyces digboiensis (assembly GCA_030570855.1). Taxonomy (NCBI): domain Eukaryota; kingdom Fungi; phylum Ascomycota; class Dipodascomycetes; order Dipodascales; family Trichomonascaceae; genus Tardiomyces; species Tardiomyces digboiensis. The sequence continues at coordinate 15,905 of JAJLWU010000044.1, read as the reverse complement.
ATACGCAGACACTAGACGCGTCCGGTCTAAAGCAGGAAAGTCCTCATCTGGCTCGCCATCATCCTCCACAATCATGAGGTTCCACTTATTAGCATCACACAACTCTAACGGAAGTGGGGTGTCTAGATTTCGTTCCTGAAAGCAGTATAAAGCGAAGCCAATGGCAGATGCTACATTGGCATCAGCACGCACAATCACCTCCCAAGGCTCCTTTGGGCGCGTGCTCGACGGCATAAACATCTTCAAGCGAAGCGGCTTGCGCTCGCTCTTGCCTGATGCCGCAACGTATTGCTCGAGTGGGTTGTCAAACGAAGCCTGCTTAGCCCTGATTTGGGCGGTCAGCAGCGACGTTTTGGAAACAGCCGAGAGAGAACGTAGAGACCCACCTAGCTTGCCGCTACCCCTCAAAGATCCGTTCGAGTAAATGGTTCCGGCGCTACCGGCAGAAAGTTGGCCAACAACGTCTAGCCCCAAACCGGCATCTAACTTTGCCTGTGTAGCTATCTGTTCGTCAGACGGGAAGGCTTCACCTTTCATACTGGACGATGCTGATACATCAGTGCGTATCGTCTTCTGGTCTCTGGATGGAGCCAACGGGTTCTCAGGAGACAGCCGGCCCTCTGCCGTTTTTGCGCAAGATCGACTAGGGACACTCATCCGCCGACCCGCAGGTGCCGTAAGCGCTGGTCCTACTAAACTATTGAAGCCGATATCCAGGGAGCGTTGTTTCTTGGGAACGCGCCTGTTAGTTAATGACTTCGTTGAGCCTGTCGATGCGCCAGTCGGGCGTCTAGACCGAGGTGAGGGGCCTGCTGAAGGCAGAATATTAGAGGAAGAGGGCAACATGCCAGAAGACATGGAGTGGATCCGTAGGCGTCCACTTGAGCCGGTTGTCAGTGGGCTGTCGTTTGGAAGCTGCTGCTCGTTTTGCTGCATCTTGATCTGTTGCACAGCAAACTGAAGGTCTTCTTCAATGTCTGAATCGTCTTCTTCTGATAATCCAGACAAAATATTATCGTCATCTGGATCCGATTCATCGCCTACGGGACGGTCATTATCGTCATCGTCGTCCAAGAATTCGTCCTCCGAATCTTCAAAGGCCAATATTTCGTTCGCGTCATTCTCATATACTGTCGTCAATGTATCATCCTCTGTGCCAACTATATCACTATCATCATCTCCATTATACGGGCCATACATGTTTCCCGTTCGTAGATTCTCAGTTGATCTCCCCTTATGCAACTTGTCCAGGTCAACTCCTTTCGGCTGCTCGTCCATGCCGAGCGAAGGCAGTGTACTAGCCCTAGGCCGCATTCCGTGCCTACGCCGATAAGCATTTCTCAATTGCTGTAATGAGTCCCTAGTCGCATCGTCATCCCCCTCATCTACATCCAAAGACAGCTTGCCTCTTCGCCGAGGTGCCTCGTGGTTCATAGTTGATGTTGGAATTGGTGGTGAACCGGATGTTACCAGCGACACGAGCGCTTGTGTGGCATTGTTAAGATTTTGGGGACCTGTTTTGGTGACGTACAATCGAGTTGGTTTGATGACACGCTCGCCAATTCCATCTTGAAATGCTTCCAGGTACGTCGCCCGTAACAACGTTATCGCATAACTATTGTTAGTTTTATTATTCAATAACCGCATAAACCTGATAAATGCCCATTATCTTGAGCGACTTCGGTTCCAGCCCGCCTGCTGCCATTTCCTCTGCAATTTCCTCTGCCACAGGAACAAAGGCACCTACTCATTGTTCTGAAGAAGGGACATCTCGAAAACGAGAATGCTCTACAGCTCGATACAGTTCGCATACAGTGCCGTGAATAAATAACTGAATAGAGTACCAATGCGATAGACAAACGTTAGATAGCCTTTAGAACCCAGGCTCGCGCCAAAACACTGTCTGGATTGGCCCCACTTTCGTGTGGGCTCGTGTGTTGGATCAGGAGTTGGTAGCATAACCTTGCCTTGTTAGTGACTCTAACTCACGCATGATGATGATGATGCCCTTCGTACCGCTGGGACCGCGTGTAGTTGTCATCACCCAAATCGTACCAGCCAGTAAAATTCACCTCCGTAGACGTCGGGGAACGTCGAAAACAGCACATTTCAGTTCAACATGGGCTCGGCATACGTTATTTTCGGACGAACTTTCCAGGCTTACCAGGTATGCTTGTGCGAGATCATTAAATTTCTTTGGCGTGCGGGCCCAGTCGTTAGTTGTTTGGTGAGCAGACGACTTAAAGGCTGGGACGTTGATGGATGTCACGAAGATGGAGAATTTGGGAGCTATAATAGCATACGAACTTGGCTTTGGGCAATATGGGTATCTTCAATCGAGCCTTGTATTTAAAATCTTCATCCATTTTCTGCAAGGCAATTGGCCGTTCTCTAAGGATTCCATATATTTACATTTTTCTGGGTTGAATGTCAAATCGTATTGTCGCGGATGAGTCGATACGCGTGATCCACCTCGATGGCTCTTAAAATACTAACTGCAGCTGAGTTTAGCCACCTTCGGCGCCCTCATTGGTACGATTGGCTACTTTCAGGTTACCGCCAAGCCCAAGACGACCCCTCCGATTCAAGCCTCGAGCTCCGAGGAGGAGAAGTTTATTCTGTAAGTGCCGCTGTACTTTTCGATCCCACGAGGGGGGAAGTACTAACATCAGTGACTACCTCAAGCAGCACGAGAAGGAGGCTGAGCAGAAGCACTAGTTAGTTCAACAGCACTTTAATAGATTTGGTCACGACTCCTTGGGGACCCTTGAACAGATTCTGATATTTAGTTGTACGAATGACGAGCTTTGCTACTTCCTAGCTTTGTTATGCCGTGTAAAGGATGGCCCCTACTCAAAGACGCCTGCAGCTATAATCTCGCATGTGGCAATGACAAGGGCAATGTATTAGAAGATGAAGCGTACAGTATTCGTTAGACAAATTAGTTGAAAACGGCTTTGTTCGAAAGGGGATCAGGGCCCAACGCGATTTCCTGCTGCTTAATGCGACGTTTAAGCGCAGCATCAGAACGGGCCTTTGCTGCTGCGGCCGCCTTGGCCTTGATCTGGGCGCGGACAACGTTGGGAGACACAAACTCCTTGTTCTCGTAGATAACAGGGCCACCAAATGAGCCATCAAGAACAGTAATGAGCGTCATGACAAATCGTGGTCCAATCTCAACAAGTGACATTTCCGTCTCCTTTCCTTCTCCTTCTTCGGTCTCGCTAATCTGGTAGTTGCGGAACCAGATTTTATTGTCGACAATGCTCAATGTGAGGACATGATCAGTGAATGGCTTACTTTTGCGAGCTTTGGGTGGGACTCCCAGCGTATGAAGAAACATTTCCTTGATGAGCCGGTTGTGAGGGGTTTCGTCAAAACTGTGGTCAAACGATAAGATTGGCCGCGAACCCTTGAGGCAGTTGCCTGTGAAATTTAGCTCGTCAAGAGTGTGAATGTTTTGAACATGAAACTTGGCTGTGGGTCCATTCGGCGCCTTGCTCATCCACAGATATAGATCCATGTGCTTTCGTGCCTCAAAGTAGAATATGTTGTTGCAGTTATACATCTCAGCGACCTCGTTTAGCTGATAAAGCTTAGATTTGCTATCGAATTTTGGTTCTTTTCGAGCATGGGGCATCATCGCCACGATGTCGCCAATGAGGTGTCGGTGTCTGTGTGTCACTCCACGCGACGAGATCACTAGAACTCTCTGGCGATTTTTCTGTGCATGCTTTTCCTTAGAATCCTCCTTTACCTCTGCAGAGACCGTCTTGTAAAGGGCACTCATGACAACTCTCTTATGGATATATCTTGCCCGCTCACTCTCTAAAAAAATTCAGATTTGGACTTGTTCTGGGCACGCAGCTGAAAATGCCAGAATTTTGTGGGTATTTATGCATTCTAATATTTACATGTGTTGCAAATCACCTTTTCTCTCGTCGACATGACCGACACTGGATCACACAAAATATCCAGGCTATTAGAGTCCCCGAGGGACATTGGCGCTAGGCAGATATGTCGCAAACTACAATTCGAAAGATATGGGAAGCAATTAACAGTGGAAACTTCAAGGTTGCAGAACCTGAAATTCGCGGAGAACTTGACAAAAACCCGGATAATTTCGTTTTTCTAAGCTTGTCTGCGCTCCTCGCAAGTAGGCAAAACATTCGGTTAAAAGCAATTGAGCAAGCTCGCCGAGTTTTGAAGTCTGGTCCGACAAATTTGGTGGTTATCTCAATCATTGACGAAGTTTTCGCTAAATATCGGATGTACGATGAGGTGTGTCAGCTTTACGAGGCAGCCGACAGGAAGGCCACGAATAAACAGCTACAGGAGGCGTGGTACGATTCAATGACTAGAATTGGATCTGCAAAGGGGCTCGTTAAGGTTTCAATAGCTCTGCAGAAGCAAACACAGTCGAGGCAGAATGTGCTGAATGTGGCCTTCAATATGTACCTTGCCAGTGCTATCGGAGGAATCACTGACAAAGAAAAGTCACTAAATGGCTTATTAGCGAAACGGCACATGGACAGAGTGTTGCCAGTAAAGGGGATTCAGGAGGTATATGTTTATGCTCAAGTGTTGGCGCTGTCAAGTCCGAAGGAAGCAGCGGCTTATCTGCTGGCCGAAACGCAGAAGCAGGAATCGCTTGATTTGACGTGTTTACTGGTTGACCTTTTGGAGAAAAACTCCCAGTGGAAGGAACTTTACGACTACTGTACCGAATATCTAGCCAACCTTGCGAATATGGACAATTGGGTGCATTGGTCACGACTGGTAATGTCATCGAAAAAGCTTGGCTACGTAGAAAAGACCGAGAAATTCATCAAAACTTTTGCACGGCCTGGACGAAATTCTTGTCTAGCTCTGGTCAACCTCTTTAGTGGAGGGAACAAGGACAAGTTTACTGACGCCATCCGGACTTACTATACGGCCATGGAAAATAGCCGATGTGTCTACGAAGACTTACGTCCGTACGTCCATGATCTCGAGCCTAAAGTGTGGTTGGAACATATCAAGGCCAATGTATCGTCTTCCTTGGAGACACGAGCAACTGTTGCAAAGTTCCGCGCTCTTGTCGAGGGCCCTACCGTCATGGACAACACTCTCCAATACATGGAGACTGCTCACCTCCTGAAGGACAAGCCGAGTACCGATTACCATGCTGGTGACGATTTCATGCTCATTGCAGCCTTAAAGGTCCTTGAGGAAGATGCACCGGGCGGTCTTGAAAAGGCTGCTGTTTTGTTAGAAATTGCCGCTCGCAACGACAAGCATCAATTCTACGTCCGTCTATGGCTCATTAGGATTTATCTTCTTTTAGGCTGCTTTACCCAGGCACTGACGAATTATCATGCCTTGTCCATCAAAACTCTCCAGCACGAGAGTATTGCGCACATTCTCATGACCCGCCTATCCACAATATATCCATCGCGCGCGCCTCTGAGCAAAGTCCATGATATCTACGACCAAGCTTCTGAGATGGGACCCTACCTTAAATACGCTTATGAAAATGGAGCCTACACACGAATTCTGGGTCTTGTGGAGCTTCAAAACAAGCTCAACAACAGTCTGAATGAGCAACTGTTCAATATCGAGCATGCAAGGCTCGACCGGTTGCTATTGGGAGGCAGTCATAAGTCCAAGGTCGAGTTGCCGTTGTTGGATGTTGAATATCAAGACAATCGTGACTTTGACACAATGTTTGATATCTGCCCTATAGACACACCAACACCTCTCTCGCGATCACTCACTGTCGGTCCCACTCCTAGTATAACGTTTCTGAGATTCAACACCGCCAGGGAGTCAGTACTTCGCCAACTAATGGCATGCCCAATCACGAATTCTATCAACGGTAAGTCTTTGATTATAGCCTTTGGCCCCTTTCGGCACGGCCAGAAATGGATGCGAACTGCGTGAACTAAGGCGCAACGACATGACTAACAGCAGATGAGCAAGTACTCGCAGCGTATGTGGATGCCAGCGATTTGACCGATGCAGAATCACTGTCTGGCAGTATCGTCTTGAATCTAGTAGGTATTGCCAAGTCGCCAAGCGAAGACGCCGTTTATTCGAATCTAGTCAAGTCTATGAATTCCTATACTGCACGCCACCTAGTCATCACCGCCATGGGATGGGAGCTTTCTCATCGAGTACTGGTTGCCCTCGATATCGCTGCTGCGGTTCACAGCTACTTGATCCGACTTCGTGGATTGGAGTCGCAGCACAAAATATCGACAGGAGGTCTTGAATCATCTATTAAACGAGCCGCTGACCTGGCTACATGTGCCAAGGAACTCGCCGCTTCTGCAAAAAGTGCAGTCACAGATGGCCAGACAGCAAAGTGTCGAGCTTTAGGACAATGGGCCACCTCTGTCGGCCTAGAAGAAGCTGCAGCGCATTCCACTGTAGATGGAATTGTTAACAGCCAAGCCCAGACGTTGATGCAAATTCGCGGCCTCAAAGTTGCCGGCGCTTAGGTAAAGACTGTACGAGTTCTCTCGCTAGCAGACCGCCGGACATACTACAGCATGTACATATACATCAATGAAGCATTTTCAGCATGTTATGTACTTCTTTGGTTCCGTTAGCAACAAAAAACTTGATGCGTTCCTGTTATTAGTTGGGATCAAAACCATTGAAAAGGAGAATCAGCACTCACAATGTCAGTTTCGCCTTTGTGCCTTTTGAAGTCGCGGCGGGCCCATTCAAGTAGCTCCCGTCTTTGATTTATGTCCGGAATACCTATTGGTTAATAGCTCAGATAAGATATGGTTTAATAGTAGACGCTTACGATACGATTGTTTGACAATGAATCTCCATAAAGCCTTTGCTTTGGATCCCTCGATAAACTTTTAGTTAGGATTACACCTGCTAATCAGTTCTTCCTGCCATACATATGCCAAAGAGAGCTGACTCCTGCCTCGGCTCGATATGTGAGCGTAAGCTCGTTTTATCATCTATTTGATTCGCCGTTGTATCTTTAATTTGCCAACGAGGCAACGCCTGGGAAGTTGGTAGATACCATGCAACCAATGCATCAACTATGCATATGCGACCCTTCAATTGTTTACAAGCAAAAGTCATGCGTAGATAAAATGCTCATTAATATGTACAGTTGGATCAGCTTAACGCTTGACCCAAGTCATGGACCGTCTGGCCTTGAGCTTGCCAGGCTTTTTACGTTCGACCTTACGGCGATCAGTCTTTAGACACTCTGCCCTGCTTAAGCGTTTCTTCAAGAGTGGGTTGTGGATCACAATAGCCTTGGACATGGCTAGCGCAACTGCGTCGGCTTGGCCAGTAACTCCGCCTCCGTGAACAGTGACAAAGACATTGTAGTCTTCCAGGCTGTCAACGACCTTGAGCGGGTACATGATAGTATTGCGGTGCTCAAGGCGAGGGAATGCGACGCTTAAAGGCTTTCCATTGACCAGAATCTGGCCTTTGAGATCTGGTTGGCTCTTAACAACCATTGCCCGAGCAGAAGACTCCTTTCGGCGGCCGACAGCAATGGCACGACCAAAGGCGTCCAGCGTCTTGAGCGGTCTTTCCGAGGAAGTTGCGGACGAGCCCTTTGTGAATGCATCGACAATCGACATTATCTCGTCGTTGACAAACTGGGGATCAACCTGGCTGAGGCGAGTAACAAGTCGGATAATATTTCTGTAATCTTGTGGCTTGAGCCGATCAGCGCCCAGCTTATCACGATATTCCTCATAGCTGAGAAACAATGGGCGCTGGTATTTTTCCGGATCAACGGCTGGAAGATTTGCATACTTATTAATGATATCACCCACCTTGCGCATGAGTTCTTCGTGGTGCGGGTTAGCCATGAAAAATGACATGTCTCGTGGCACAATGCGCAGGCGCTCAAGAGTCTGCGAATGGTGGAAAAGGTCTCCAAAGTTAACCGTCTCCTCCTTCTTTAGCTGGCCCTCTGACAAATGCCTATTTTGGCCGGTTAAACGCTCCACCTCATTGATATCACGTTGTTGACGGTCGAGAATGGCTTGAACTGCGATGTCGCGCGCAGACGATTGGGCACTTGGAGTACCACGATCACTAGCTGAACCTCTGCTAGCAAAATTCCGAAACGCTAGCAGCCTGCATATATGGCTTGTAGACCCTCGCAAACCTGCGTAGTGACCCGCCAGCATAATTAGCGAGTCTTTCGTGATAGAATTGGCAGCCCGGGCGTCGAAAAGTTTCGGCACTTCAAAACGTCTCGAGTCACGTGCCCTCACTGTGTTATGCACTAGGTGAAATTAATATGGCTACAGTTGAGCGCACACGCGTTTACAATGCTAAATCCAATGCACATCTAAGCTCAATAAACTGGTTGAATTGCACCCTCTAATTTGGTGGGTTTTATATAGTGAACACGATATGACGAGGATTTTCAATTGGTTAGACATTTGTTGCATATGTATAGTAAACAAATGATGTAGAGCAGATGAACAATTCCCGTAAACCTTTTGTCAAATGTTTGATAACTATTGGATACAGGAACACCAGAACGAAACAGCATGCTTTGTTATCCCCGAAACTCGTTGCATTGGTGGTTCACCGTTATCCAAGCTGAGATCGCGCGGCTGACCAAAAAGTTTTATGAACACCGTACGATCCGGGGTCGCATAATCACCAACAAACATGAAGTATATTGTTGAACATATGGAGGAGGGCTTCTCCGACTGGGTTCGCCTCGAGTATCTGTCAATTGCGCAAGAAGTCGGCCCAGGAAACTTTTATTTAAGCTCTGTTCCAGAGAATGCAGACATCCCACCGGAATTTACAAGCGCTGGCATTAAGATTACGGGAAAAGATGTTGTGAATTTTGCCGAGATCGAGCCAGAGTTCGATCCGAAGCGAGTGGTGTTGCTAGATCCAGCTGCAAATAGCGATCTCAGCCCTGAGGAAGCCGATAAGTTCGACTTTTTCCTTTTTGGTGGCATCCTTGGTGATCATCCACCAAGAGATCGCACGGGAGAGCTGCGAAAGTATGGGTTTGTGGGTCGTCGCCTAGGACCGGTACAGTTGACGACAGATACTGCTGTTCGTGTCACACAACTGGTTGTGGAGGACGCAAGTAAGTAGTTCAGCTTATCGACATGAAAGGGGTGCTTTATAAGCGCCGACTCAAAAGAAGACGCGGAGAGTGGTGCTTAGTAGAGCCAAGAGTTTGGTTAGGCGACTTACCGCCGCCAAGCTCCTTTTTCATTTTTAAGTCAGGTCGAGCCGTATGCCTAACGTCAGAACCTCTAGACAAGATTGACTACATTGATTTTCCAGAGTTGAAATTCAACAAGATTGAATCGACTGAGATGCCGTTTCGCTACGTCAAGGATAAAGATGGGAAGCCAATTATGCCCAAGGTGAGTGGAGGAAATGTCTAGACAGCTGTCGCGTAGCCTAACAACAGGGAATGTTTGAACTCATCAAAAAGGACACGGAAAAGTCGCTATTTTAATAATACTCTGTTGCGGTGGCTTACCTGTAGCTGTGATCATCCCATCTCTTCGCTGCGCTATGATTTTGTAATTCCTGTTCAATGGGCAGTGCTGCATTTCTGAATGGATCTTGGACAGGGTTCAAACGGCGCGGGTCGTATCAAGGGTCCAAGTGGCTCGTTGTAACCCGGGGAAGTTGATATTGAGGCTAAATAGCACTAATCTGGGGCAATCCCTGTATCCAGGGTCGATGCCCGGAGCAACTTCGTCCGAGTGCGGCCGATGTCGCTTTAAGTCTACTGTGCGGCGGCAAACCTTGTGTAATGTGAACGCAGACAAATTATATCGTCCAGTGTTTTTTAAGTAGCGTGTATTGTTCCTTATCTGAGAGGTGACGATCATGTACAGTTGATGGAACAAGTACTTCTTGGGGATGTGGTCAGAACATGTCACTGAGTCGGCCGTTGGAGGGCATCTTGCAGCTCACGGCAGCTCGGACACCGGTAAACGGCAACGATATGCACCGGTGCTGCCGCTGGTTTTTCCGTCTTGGCAGATGTAAAACGGGACCGTGCTACCGCATAAGCGTGTGCTGAGATGCACACTAGTGCTGGCTCATTGCCACTTGTATTCTCATTAGGGGATGTAGTGGGTGCTTTACTCGGCGTTTGAACAGGCTCTACATTTTGTCCCTAAGATATCGCAAGATGCCCTATGGCTGAATTACGCGCTGTTTTACAATGACTATTAGTGCGCTATCCATTAACACGTAAGCGACACTAAGGAGTAGAGCTTGACAGCGGCATCAGGTTGGAAAGGTTGGAAATGAGATCCTGAACACCTCGATCCTCGACAATCTTATCGCCTTTACTTCTCTGTGTCAGTGTAATTCGGACACCAATCAGCAGAGTTGAAATCCCGCATCCAACTCAGATCACATGCGCTCCACACATGAGCACACACTGAGATCGCCAGTCGCAGAGTGCCAAATGGAGAAATTAAAATCCTGGGCATCGGCAATGACGTTTCAAGTTTGCGCCTGGTACCAGCAAGCGTCCCTGGGACCCTTGTTAGCGGCCCGTGTGAAGAGTTCCTGTTGGAGGTGGGCACAGGCTCAGGTCAGCCTCGGCGGGATTGAGACCCTGAAGGTGGTAGCGCAACCCACCACTATCTGGTGGTCACTGGTGTAAACCGATTACAGTCTGACAGAAATACGTCATTATTACAACGAAATACCCACTAAAAATATCAATATCAGCTCTCAACAGACCACGAGCTAACTCAGGACTGCCAATGCAACGCATCTGTGGGCGAATGACTAACTTGGCAGCAGATACCATAGAAAGGCAGGAGCACTGCATACACGCTCTGAAAAGTCACCCCAACTTTAATGGCCATTGGATAAATTTGCGTAGTCCTCTATACGGGTAACCCAACTTCACTAAGCGCGTGTACGCGCAAACTTGTTTCCAAGGATGTTCCAAATATATTAGCTGGATTGAAATTTTGTACGCTATTTGCTTCAAATGGGTCATTTGTTAGGCGAGAGTAAACTGCTTGTGACATGGAGAATACACTTGTCCCGATACGGAAGGTGAGGCGTATTAGTAGATTCACCTTATGTGCTGGCCACGAACAAAGCTAATGGACACAAGGCGGGTGGTAGCAGTGCAAACCAGATTAAAGTCATATGATATGCATGAGTTGTGGATATTTTTCACTGCATAAAAATGCAACGATGTGATTTTTGCATTTTTTCGTGAGCCCTGTCGTTGGGTCACGACGTCGCGGTGCCAAGCCATGACGTGTCTCAGGCAGCGACAGACCGGTAAAACACGCACTACCCCCTGCAGTACAGCCACTCGTTGGAGCCATACTCGAGGACTACAGCACCAGTCACAACCAAGGACGGTAAGTGGCAGTGGCGGTTAAAACAGTGCCGCCCACAATTTCCGCATGATCAAGGCCCTGAACCCTTACGTCACTGCATGCAGCGTGTGAAGAACCATTTGTTCGATGCAGATTGCTGCAGAATCACTACCACTCTGAGATGGGACGTGCACAGCGCCGCACTGGCGATCTTTGGGGCCCTTATAAGCTGACAATGGCCCCGCTGTCAGATAGGTATACAACTCTCGTGATTTGAGTAGGATTGAATTTGGAAAGGCAGTTGGCCTCCTGTCTAAAAAAAACGCTACAAAAAATTGGTTTTGTTCTCATTTCTGATTTCCTTTGCTCTTGCTACTTGGCGGCTGATAAAACAGCGCGCCACTGTGGAACCACGTCAACATACTTCACAAAATAGCTCCCCGCAATTATCATTGGGGGCAGTCGTCACTTGCCACCGACGAGGATACAAGTTCAATGTCGTACGAGTTTTCGTCGCGCCCTCGTACAGTGACGGTGAGATCTCGGTGTAGGGACGAGTTGCACATGGAATTGTCCCGGCCCATCACAGCTCCACTGCCGGCTCTTGATGCTGTACCTCGAGAGCTACCATGCCCACTGGTGATTGCTAATGATGAGACCATTGTGGAGCTTGCACTGAGTTGTATGCTCTCTAGTCCGTGTCCCAGCTTCCATCCCGAAGTAGATCCAGTCATGAAGGTGGTGTCAATATCATACAGTGCCCCAGCGGTTCACAACGCTATAATACCACGATACCTGACTGCGTCTTCGGAAGCGTTGGGAGTCGACGTCTACATGTCGGTCGTAAATGGCATTCCGACTCATACCCAACCGCTTCCATCAAAAGGATACCATCATTCGCCAGTCTCAACGCCAAATGTGGAATCATCACACACTCTTGGCCTACGGCCTGGTTCCCAAAAGCGTCTCACCAGTGCTAGCATGCCCGATCTACCTCAGGCCGCTCTGGAGTTGCTTCGGAATTCGCCACCCCAATCACCTGAACTCAACTCAACCTGGCAGTTTCTCGATGTGGATAGTCACGTCTCCAATTGCGCCAACATATTCAACTCATTCAGCACGGTACCTCGAAAGGTAGACAAGGTAATGGTACCCCCCAGATCTGTTCACGCCTGCCTTGCTCTGTACACGCTCCCGACTCACCATTTGCCGCCTTTTGAATCGATTTATGCTCGATACAAGGAACTTGCGCCAGGAGGAGTTATGGTTCTTTGCTATCCGACTTCGCTGACGTTTTACAAAAGCTACGTCCTCCCTTGTTTGGATAGGACCCTCATGCACCTTCTAGCCCTTAATGCTGTTTCGTCGCAAGCCTGCGAGTCGCTAACGACGCCACCGAGTGGGCGAACCATCCCCACATTCACCGAGCAGAAGGCGGCTCTGGCAGACCTTCCAGGAGCCGAGATCTTGTTTGATCGCCATATTGACCGATTTGAAATTGCCGACTGGGGGCAGCGCTGGTTGCATGAGGAGGTTCAATGGCTACGAAACGTCCTCCAGGCGGTCGAAGTATCTGCATCTCAAATACTACCAAAGGTCATCCGTGGCATGGAATCATCGGCGGAATGGCGCAAAACCGGATCTTCCGAGCTTGCATTTTTTGTTGTTCGCAAAAGCCAATTTTTGGTATGATAACGGTTTATGATTTGCTTTGAGGGTAATTTGCACAGTCGTTTTATGAGAAGTTCGGGAATTACACACGATTGTTTGATGAATGAATGCATTCTATAGATAATAAAACAATGATATTCAAGTTTGTAAATGTCTACGGATGGTTGGTGTACATGGATATCCCTCAAGGATTGAGATGTGGCCACTAAGAAGAAGGCAAACGTAAACGCTCTTGCCCTTGTACTTGTATTCTTGTCGTGCTTGCTCTTAGTCGGAATCGTGCTCCCAGTGTCTGTAATCGTCAAGTGCCTTGTAGTCGACGCGCGTTTCAACCTCGTAGCTGGGCCGAGAATAAAGGGTATCCAAAACAAAGTTAGCCAGATCAGGATCCTCAAAATATGACATATGGCTTGCGAGAGCGGCAATAACTGATATGTATAGTACGCCCTCCTGAACCGAGTAATCTAACCGCCCAGATGGATTAAGCTTGCGAAGCGCTACAGTAACCTGCTTTTCTTCACTTGGTGACAAGACAACGTGGTGTTTCCCGTCATCTTTGCTAGAGGCAGATGATTTTTCTTCGTTCTTGGCCCTGCTCGCTATCTCAGATGTCCGAGATCCTGGGCTGACGTACAGCGACGCCAGCGATCCCCAAAATTGAGTCGCCTGTTCGGATATCTTGTTGCCTAACTCCGTGAGCCCTTGTATCTGGTTTTTGAGGCCACCTTTTGTATACGGGACCTTTACTGGCTGGAGATGAACGGCATTGGAATCCAGGAGTGGCTCCACTCGGTATGCGATGGGATCCGAGGGATGAAAGATGTTATAGTACGCAGACGCGTTGATCGGATTTTTGACCAGGCTCTCTCCACTAATGAACTTGTACAACCCCAAAGGACTGCCGACGCCAAAGAAGTTTTCAACCTGAAATTCAATGTGATCAGTGGCAGGTTCGGCAGCCAGATCAACCGGATCCTCAAATGTTGGCCGTCCCTCAGACAAGAGGTCCCAGCACATTACAGACCCGAGCGAGTGACCTATAATAGAAACGCGGGGATTGGCAGCGAAATCGGGGTTATATGAGCAAAATCTACGAAACGCCCTGTTGAGGTGATACCTGGCACTGTCCAACATTTCCTTACGAAACCGCGGCTCATTGTACAGCAACACATCTAATACAACATCCCCAAAAATATTGCGTAACGAGGCAATCGCATCAAGTGTAATGTCCGCAAGAGTGATATCCTTTTCTTGTTGCTTGATGCCAAATGTCATGTTATGTCGCCACACGACCGGCAGCACTTGGACTCTTGAATTTGCACGGTGCGGGTGCTCTTTATCCACTACCAATGCAGCTGCGCGATTCAATTTTGTCTGCAGCTGATCAGATCCGGCAAACGTCTTGCGCATTTGAGTCCTAAACACATTGATATCGTGAACAAAGTTCATTGACTCGATTCGCTGGCTGAGTTTCTGACCTATTCCGTGGACACATAACACCAGATGGTCCACCGGTCTTTGGGCAACCTCGTCGATCGTTCCAAACTTTTTCTTATCTGGTTGTTGTTCATTGCCAGTTGTAGACTTTTCAGACACTTTGGTTGCCTTTTCTTCATCAACTTCCTCAGTATAGCCCCTCACTACCTTTTTGGAAACGCCGAGTGAAGTAGAAAACTTTGTCAAAAAGTCGGTCCAGTCGCCTTCGGTATGAATCCATGCAGTGCTTGGGTCATCTGCAAATTTCACCATTTGGTGGTTGGCCAACTCATAGCCATTCTCAGATACCTCACCACCTTCGCCCCTCTGTATTCGATTGTACACATCTTCCAATTCGGCTGCAATATCCTCAGCTATCGGCAGCATTTTGCTACCACTTTGATAGAACCATGTTCCACGCCGCACCTCAAACACCTCGCCTGATAGTCAGCACAGCTCGCCACATATGAATCCGGGTCATGGCCAAACTTACCTTCCCAATAGGTTGGGCAAAGCTCGCGGGAGAGTATTCGAACTTGGTAAAGCCCATCTTCTTTGACTGGGACGATTTTGAGACTCGGGGGTGGGTCGATGCTATCATCTAACTGCTGTAGAAGCTGATAGGACCGTTCAATGCGTTCCGACTCAAGAAGCGAAAACGGCTCATACTTTGCCGCGGCTTTTATAGGTTTGTAATTCATGTATGCGGGCTTCGATTTGGGAATATCAGTAGCGTAGAACCACGCTACTGGCCGCGTTCGCTTTGTGGCATATGTTCTCGTTCCATACGTACACTTGACGGCAACGACCTTTTCCAACCGCTTATATCGTTGCTTTGATTGTTCCACCGAATAAAGTCTGAAGCACTTTGGGGCAGCCCGTCGTAGGGCAATATCGATTTTCAGCATGCCCAGGTAGAAAGACAAGTCTGCGGACGGACGAAGATCCAAACTCACTGACCGCTCACACCGATCCACCCCCGCTTCCACAACTACTACTGACACAAAGAGAATCTCACCAGTGGCCAGACCAAGACCAATTGAGCTTGGATACTACTCAGTCGTTGCGGTCAACCGAGGAAACGCCAACATGATCCAGCCGCACGATGGTCTGGTTTTGGTCAAGTCATCCCGATGTGCAACAAATGTTTCCGATTCCGCCTTGGCTGTGTCAGCCTCTTGTTTTCGCAACCGTCAAGGCTTTTCTTCTTTTGTTACCATAGCCAAAGTACCCTCTACAGAAGCTTGTTTCATCAGGGATGCTATCCTACACTAAACCGCTCACTACTCCTTGGGGAAATTTAGAGAATTATATTAACTGCCGAGTTAGGTCATGGATACATTAGCAACTACTGGGATACAACACAAATGCAGGATAAGGCAGACAGATGCGGTTCGATATCAATACGAGTCGAATCTCATGCAGAATCTGAACGGC
>JAJLWU010000043.1:0-42337 GCA_030570855.1 Tardiomyces digboiensis | reverse complement strand
CACGTTATGCTTGGTGGAGGTGATCAGCTTTACTGTGACAGTGTTAAAATATATACAACTGCGATTCAAAAGTGGGCTGCAGAGCGCCATGTGCACAGAAAGAGCAGGATTCCATTTACCGAGTCCGACGTGAAGGAAGTTTCCAAATTCTTTATCACCAATTACATGTCTTGGTTTGGTCATGGATTCTGGAAGGGAATAAAGGACCCAGTTAGCTTGCCGGACTTGCCCCTTGCGTTTGCTCAGATCCCAATGATAAATGTTTTTGATGATCATGACATTATTGATGGGTTCGGCTCATACCGCGACAGTACCATGCGCACTCCTGTGATGGAAGGAATCGGCAACGTCGCGTTCAAGTACTATCTACTATTCCAACAGATGGTCGCACCAAACGAGCCTATCGAAAACGAAGCGTCATTTGTGCCGGGCCGCGAAGTCGGGCCATACATTCGGCAAAAGTCGCGCTCTATCTATGCCCGTCTCGGCCATTCGGTCGCGTTTTATGGCTTAGATTGCCGCACAGAGCGAACTCATGAGCAGATCTGTTGTCCAGATACATATGAGCGGATGTTTTCGCGACTCAGACAGGAGATCCATGCTTCCCAAGGCAGCATCAAGCACTTGCTGGTCATGCTTGGGGTGCCAATTGCATATCCGCGCATGGTGTGGCTCGAGCGTATTCTGACCTCGCGGGCAATGTATCCACTTAAGAAATTGGCCGAACATGGCCACCTTCCGGGGCTCACCAATGATTTCGATGGGCAAATTGAGATTCTCGATGATTTGGACGACCATTGGTGCGCTGCGCATCATAAGAAAGAGCGCAATTGGTTTGTAGATGCACTGCAGGATTTTGCCAAGAGTTACAGTATCCGGGTTACCATATTGGCAGGCGATGTGCACCTGGCTGGAATTGGAAGATTCTACAACCATAACAAAGATATTGCGAAGCGCCCTGAGACAGATGACAAGTATATGCTCAACATTATCAGTTCTGCTATTGTTAACACGCCACCACCAGATACGGTCGCCGACTTCTTCAACAAGCGCAACAAGGTTCACCACTTAGGCCACCTTCCAATCAAGTGTGACGAGGATATGGTTCACATGTTCCCCGTGGATGTAAATGGAACACCTCGTCATAATACGCGTCTGCTTCCTCGCCGTAACTACTGTTCTATTTCTGTCGTCACCACGGGCGATGGCACCGGCAGAAAACCTGGGCCAATTTGGGAAGGCGCCCATGATAAGCGTCACCATAAGGAGACCGACTATCCACTGCTTCCCAAGTCTTTGAGTGTCGTGCTTAACATGGAGGCTGATCAGCTTGACCCCGAATCGCACACCAGACCCTACGAAATCATTGTACCGCCGTTGATTTTGACGAGCGGAGGCGTAGGTGGCCATGCTTCAGTTGCTAATTTGCGTACACAAGGACCCATTGGACAAGTAGAACGTGCTGCTTCCATCAACTGAGTGCGTACTAGAGCTATGACTTTTTATGTACCGGCTAAGAGCTAAACTATATAATCTTCAATTGGAAAATCAACATCCCGAGCAATCTGGGCTACTTGATCCCACGATGCGTTAACTTTCCATTTGGTGCGAGAGTCGAGTGGATCGGAGTCTGTCCGTAGTACAAGGCGGAGAGTTTGTAGCGTGCTGATCTGCACAAATACGTCAACTGTTGAGAGGGAGTCGTCGTCTGCGTTTTGATTAGAAATAGCTCGATAAATAGCCAAAAATCGCTCTAGATCGAAGGCCGGGGCGGCAAGACTGCGTGGATCAATTTTCAGCCGCTTGCGTCGGCCAGTATCCCGGCGTTTGGCGCGTGCTTCCTTGGCTTTTGAAAAAAATCGAATATCGAAGCGGGGTGGGTTGTATGACGCTAGGTATGCAGCTATGAGGAGGTATTTGGACTGGACTGGCAACTCGTAGCGGCTGCTGGGCGTCACAACACTTTGATCAGCTGGCAGACCAAGTTTGACATTACGAGCATTCGTAGGGCCAAATGACTCGTCATCAATGGTACCGTCTATTATGCGGTCTTTGACAGCAAACTCGCTCGTAAAGAGAGCTTCATTATCCAGATAGATATTTCGGAAGTCTGTCAACTGGTGTTTACCATCAAGCACGGGCCGTATAAAGTGTGGCCATATTCGTAGTGCCGTCTCCTTCAGCAAACGAAGATCAGTTCCCACGCACGCTGACAAAGCCGCTTGAACAACCTGGCAGTATCTACTCCAGAACCGCTTTCTATCAATCTCGGCAGTTGCCGGAAGAACGCCGAGATCAACAATTGGAGAGCTCTCCATAATACGCAAGACCTCATCCACAGAGTATCGCGTGAATTTCACATGGGGAATGCTTGTCGCTACGAGCGCGCGTGGTTCCAACGTGTTTATAATAAATATTGTCACGATGTTTCTGACAGAGGATATCTCGGGCAAGCGTGCAAAGCAAGAGTATAAATCATAAGGATTATCTGGGAGCTGATCGATTCTGTCCAACACTAAAAAGTGAGTGTCCTGGTAACCGGTATCATTGAAAAACTCGGATAACCATGCGTAAAACATTGGAAAGTTTTCGGCTACTACATCAAAACTGGACTTTTCGCCTCGATCTTGTCTCCTCTGAATAAGTTCTGCAGACTCTGTCTTTCCTGAATCGGCCTTGATTTGCCGAATAGATCTTTGTAGTAAAATCCTGGTTGTAGTGCATTGGTCGCATCGGATCCACGAGTATCTAGCTCCCGAATGCTCCAACAGGCTCTGAATGGTGTGTGTTTTACCAGTAGATGGCGGCCCATGCACGAGAACTGCTGCTGGACATTGGTCGCTTTCCTGACGTTAGGGTGGATAATCAAGCGGCAATGCACACTCTCAAATCAGCTCAAACCAAAAGTAATACCAAAATCCCCGACGGTTTCAAAAACTGCCACAGCTGTTGGTTCTCTTGTACTTACTTTCGAGAAATATGTGTTCAATAGCTTGATTTGAGTATCTCGTGAATGCAATTTTTGTAACAACGACTCCAGCTGATCACTTTCCAGTAACATCTAGTAAAAAGTTTCCAGTTCAGAGAGAAATTGCAAACGCTACGACTCGTTTAGCGCGGTTATCCAAATGGTCGACGACAAACGTTGGTTTGTAGCACTAACAGCTACCACCGCACGGCTGAAGGTATCAGCCGTGCATTGAATAATGAAACATGAGAGCACTCTCGCCACTCTTCAATATAGATTTAAGAGGAGAAATGGGGATATAATGCCAGAGAGTCACGGGGGATCGTCTGATAGTACTCGGCAGTACGACCAAGCGTCAAAGGTATGTTTGAGACTGCTCCAGACGGGAATCAGGCATAAAAAGCGCATCTGAACTAACTTCAGGAAGTGCGCCGGCAGGCCGCACTTGCCCGCCTGATGGCAACAAAAGACCGCCTGGCACGCGAGAAGCAACATTCTGCAGAGAAGAGGAGCGGAAAACGGCCGGCTCTCGAATCAGCAGCGGCTCCGGCACCAGGGCCATCTGGCCCGGGAGGCAATCCGTCTACAAGGTCCGTCCAAAATCGAGACGCCAGAAATCAACCTGGCGACAAGTATCGAGTGTCGAAAAAGCTTCGGAATTACATTGAATACGACTTGTCCAAAATCAAAGATACTGCGGCAGGATTTATGACGGACGAAGCACAAGAACAGGGCCCCGCGGGAATGACGCTGGAAGAGTGGAAAGAAAAGCAGAAACTATACCAACCACGTAAGCACAACTCTTGAGTTTTTTCAGTGGTGTTAGATTTCCCTGTGAGTGTTGACCAAATATGCTAACGGACAGCAATGGCTCTGAGTGATCCAGACGCTCCAAAGTGCTTTGAGTGCCAGACCCCAGAATTGGATTTTCGCTTATACAACATTTTCAAGTGTCGGGTTTGCAAATCATGCCGTGAAAAGCTCCCAGATAAATACTCGTTACTCACCAAGACAGAATGCAAGGAAGACTATCTTTTGACCGACCGTAAGTGTTGCTACTCGCCGACATGCCGCAACTAGTATTAACCTTAGCTGAATTACGTGACACTGAGCTCCTACCACATATGGAACGACCTAATCCGCACAAGGACACCTACAACAACATGATGCTATATCTTCGATACCAGGTCGAAGAAGTTGCATTCAAGAAATGGGGTGGCCCAGATGGTCTGGATGCTGAATGGGAGAGAAGGGTGGCTTCCAAACGCGACCGCAAGGAGCGCAAATTTCGAGAAAAGCTACTTGAAATGCGCAAGAAAACCCGTGCCGAGCAACTTACGCGTCGCGCTAGTTCTCGTCATGCCCATGAGTGGTCAGCCCCGACGGACGGTCCAAATGGCACTGTACAGCGCCGCTGCGCCGTTTGCGGCTTTACCACCGAGGAGATTGTATTCTAACGTTAACTTTGTAGAGTCTATGGCAACTGATTGGCATGTCAACCGAAGGTTTTTCAAACCGCCGCGAGATCATACCCTGCTCGATTCTGCAAATTCTGTATGAGTCAAGGGGCCAATCTTTGCAAGGCTTCCGCCAGCCTTGAATCTGTTGTATGCCAATAATGTGCTGATTTGCTTGCGCAATCTATGGAACTCGCTAGCAATCCACAACCAGGACGGCCAGCGTGCTGGAAGTTGGGAACATGTTACTAATTACCAAGGTGATTTGGGAATCCAGCCCATAACTATTTGTGCCGATCTACATTGCACTGAAGGATATTAAAAAGAAACGATACAACTGATCTGCCCATTTATTGAGTTCTTTGGGAATGGTAGATAGCATGCGCACGCTACGACGGGCAATATTCCAGCAGTGTCGTGGTATGGTTGCGACCACTCCAAGCACTTTTCTGTGTGCAACAACTTCTCTACTGCAACGAAAGCAGCACCCATACGATTATACCCAGAAAAATGATCAGCTGAGCCTTTTGATTAGGTGTCTATCCTGTGCCCAGTCTCCATGAGCCTCACCATCTGCCAATCAAACACTCGGATATTTAACGGGTTGCTGCATAGTTGTCAGCTGAAGAAGACTCGGGGAAAAGATAATATTTGCGTTAATCTCCGTGAAAAAAGCACAAGCGCAGTGTACCTAGATATTTTGCTTCGTTAAGCTATGCCAGTGATATGCATCTCTCCCTTACCCACAATATTCACCAAGTTTACACGACACGTACTCTGGGGAAATAGGTTTTGGCACGCGCAACGACGAGTTTAATAAGATCAAAAGCAAGAACAGAATAAAGTTGTGATTTCAGACCACGTTGACAGATAGCCATCACTGAAAGAGCGCGTTCAGCATTGCCAACAAGGATGGGTGCAGTGATTGAGGTGTCTCACCGAAAGCGTATCTCGGAGCCTTCAGAGATGGGGTTACCGTTGACAGAGCTCGAGGCAGACGGGGAAATTCTTGTTGCAAACACATCAGGAAATAGCACACTCACGCTGGATGAGCTGTCGCCCAAGGATCGGCGGAACTTCTTTGTGCTGGTGTTTCTCTACCTGCTCCAGGGTATTCCTAACGGGTTGGCCTTCGGATCGATTCCATTTATACTGAAATCCAAACTATCGTATGGCCAGGTTGGTATCTTTACGCTTGCAAGCTACCCATACTCACTTAAACTGCTATGGTCGCCGGTTGTGGACGCATTTTACTCGAGAAGCTTTGGCAGGCGAAAGTCTTGGATTGTACCCATCCAGGCGTGCTCGACACTTGTATTGCTGTGGCTCGGGGCTCACATCGAGCCTTATATGGAGGATGCGGAACCCAATCTCGGAATTATCACAATGTTCTTTTTCACGCTCGTTTTCCTTGCAGCGACGCAAGATATTGCTGTGGATGGCTGGGCACTCACGTTGTTAAGCGGGCCGGCCCTACCATATGCCTCGACAGCGCAGACTATTGGACTGAATACTGGCTATTTTATGTCGTTTACAGTGTTTTTAGCCCTGAACTCTCCCGACTTTGCAAACAAGTATTTCCGCGCCCTTCCAAGGGATGACGGTCTCGTATCTCTGTCGGGCTACTTGACAACGTGGGGTGTCATTTATGGGCTCGGCACGTTAGCAGTTGCCATTTTTAAGCGTGAAGATCGCCATAAATCGGATGAAGAGGGTGGAATTCAAAAAGTTTATCGATCTATGCTCCGTGTCCTGCGCCTCACCAATGTTCAAACCCTCATTTGTGTGCATCTTGTTGCCAAGTTTGCCTTCCAGGCCAATGAGGCAGTCACAAACCTAAAGTTGTTGGAAAGGGGCCTATCTAAAGAAGACCTCGCTGTGATTGTGCTTATCGACTTTCCATTTGAAATTGTCTTTGGATACTATGCCGCCAAATGGTCTTCTGGAATGAATCCCTTGGACCCGTGGCTCATGGCGTTTCTCGGTCGAATTGGGTTTGCAGCTCTGTCGATGATATCTGTCGCGATGTTTCCAAAGGACGGACCGGGCACTGTCTATCTTGTGTTTGTCATATTCTGTCATGTCTTGGGCTCGTTCATGTCTACGATTCAATTTGTGTGCATTAATGCTTTTCATACTCAGATTGCGGACCCCGTTATCGGCGGAACTTACATGACTGTTCTCAACACAATTTGCAATCTCGGCGGCCAATGGCCACGACTCATTATATTCTATGGGGTAGATTATTTCACCCATGCTACATGCATCGCTCCTGGCTTGGAACCATTTTCATGTTCTAGTGAGGCATCCAAGTCCCAGTGCAAGTCTGCAAATGGCGTATGCACCGTCGAACAAGATGGATACTATGTTATGAGCATCTTTTGCATTGCTGTCGGCCTCCTACTCTTTTTTGGTTGGATCAAGCGTAAAATGCACCAACTGCAACGGCTCCCTGTTAGCGCCTGGAGAGTGTCGGACTTTTAATTTTTGGACTAAACTCATTTGCATAGACCACCCATATTTTGTCGGCTACTCTACAATAGTAGAGCCAAAACTGTAATTCAGTATCACAAAAGTATCACAAACAATTACACAATCCATACGGGCGGCCGTTTATTTAGCTTCACTAGCACAGATATCATACTGAATGGCAATTGCACGGATCGTAGACTACACTATAAAGCCTTTAAACTGGCACTGCATGCCGGCGGCATTGCATCTGCAGCTTTATATGCTTAATTCACGGCTCGGAACAACCCCCCAATTTCCGCGTCGACGATATAAGATGTATGAAGAAATTCAAGAAATTACAACAAATCAGGGCAAATTCCTTCAAAAGCCCGAGCACAGATCGAGACGACGCATTGCCAAGACAACTCAAAAATCACCCGTCTTGTTGATCATCTCCTGTAAAAAGGCGTTTCTCATCATCCGTCACATAACCATTGAGCTGGAAAGGCTGGCTACCCGCTTCAATTTGGAAGGTGTAGTTTTTGGCAAGATCACACAGGAATACCAGCGTCTAGCCCCTGAGAAGTCGGATTCTGCACTGTCTCTGCGGCCCGGTTTCGAGATCTGCAGTATATGCGACCACGTGATTCTGTCATCAACAAACTTATTATCGGAAAAAAAATGCGGATCTCAAGAGAAATAGGCTCTCTGGTCGCATCCTGAATAGCATCAAGAAGTATTCTGTCCGAGTGCCCAAATAGAGCAGACACTCGCGGGGAAAGACTATCACGTGATATATGACCCCCACATTCCGGCACGACAATCGTTAGCAGGTGATGTAATTACATTGTAAGTTTAAATATGACATCGTTTGGGCCAATATAATCAAAGCTGGGTGAGTATATCCGATGTCTCCAAACTCGCTATAGCCGCTACCTTTGTAGACCAGGCGGCGGCGGCGGCGTGGCTGGCATCAGGGTAAGGGACCAAGTTCCGTCAGTATCAGCCAGCTATCTGTGGGGCTCGTTGTAGTGGATGCTGGTATCTGATATCAGGGTTTGACGTTTACAGAGCACTACTAGCTATAATCCGCGCCGACAGTGCTATAAAACATTGCTGACGGGGTCTAGTGCCATTTAACTGGTAGGCGACTTGTACGCGCGCCCGCCTGTTAGAGTCGTTAGCAAGGTACTTTCAGGCAGCGTCGAGAATTGCTACAGTGAAGTCGGCGGTTCCAAGGAAAGTCGTCAGGAAATGGCTGGCACTATAGCCAGTCCTGTAGGTCCTGCCGATGGGAGACCGGCGTTTACACTCGGCAACGAGACTCCAACAAAACCAGTTGATATCCCGACAAGGGCATCAACACAGCTAGATCCGGATCGATGTGGAGTTGCAAATAATGACATTGAGTGGGTCAGTCGGGCAAGTTCTTTACAGAATAGGGGTATGTCAATATTGCGTGATTGCGAAAGTGAGAGGGGACCGGCGACCGACCAGATTTGCTTGACGGAGAGTTTTGGTGGTGGGTGATGAGTGCGTGATGCGGGAGTGAGGTGGCTGCTTTTGACGACAATGGCTTCCACCAAGGGTGATAGTCAGCTGATATGTGTCAAAATTATGTATATGCTAATACCAGGAATGCGGAGACGGTCGCTTTCGCAGAACGGCGAGTCAATAGGGGTATCTGAAGCCGCCTCTTCTCGTGTAGAAAAGTCCCCGCCTACACACAGTACTACACAACCAATTAAAGAGGAGGAGGATAGCACTGGAACGATATCTCCAAAGTCGTCATCCAGCACACTTGTCAACAAGGAGGTCCGAAGCACGCCCGAACTTCCAGCCTCGAATGCGACCGGGATGCCAGTGGCGACCCGATTACGATCGAATTCGAATCCTGCAAAGGTCAGCCCTCAATACAAGGATACATCTATGCCATACATAGCGCGCTCGATGACCATTGGCTCGGAAAAGGAATCTGCGGCACAACCTGCGCCCAGGCGAGCTCTATGGCTGCATAATTTGTCATCCAAGCTAACGGGCCTTGGGTCACATAATAATGGTTCTTCTCAAACGGCACAGACGCAGCAAGCAGAGCGGCCCCGTAATGGCTCCATATCTGGCTCTGGCTCTACCCAGCAAAATCCAGGTGCGCCTGCTGGAGTTCAACGAATAAAATCAATACCAATTGTGGTAGAGCCGGCGACTCCCTCTAGTAGGATTCTCGACAGCCATCCGCCGCGAACCGCTTCACCAAAGATTACCCAGGAATCAGTAGTCGGCTCGCCGGAAACTTCACGGTCTCCCGAGCTGTCACGAGCGGGCTCGTTTGTCAATAGACTCCGCAGAATGTCCACCCGATCAAATGGTCTTGCTGAAAGCCCCATTCCCGAGCAAAGAGTTGTTCTCAACCGAAATCAAAACCGGCAATCTTGTGAAATACCAGAGTTGCAAAACGCACTTCCACTTCGCGTTAGTTTTGCTCAAGATTTAGTTCAGTTCGATCCACCTCAGCAGATCCCATCGAGAAATCCACGTCCTGGTAACATTACCTTTGCATCGAATGGTGAAATCAACATTGGACCAAACCACAATCCTGCCTTGGGAACATTACAGTACAGTCTACCCAAAAACTACGCAGCTAGTGCCAAAATTGCTAGCAACGCTGCTCACGAGACGGCACTTCGTGTCGCCAACTCGGTCCGACAGCAGAGTTCTAACAACTCTGGCGGCTTGTTCCGCCCTCGCGGGGGCTCCGTCTCCGCCACTGCCTCCCTCGCGGAGGATGACGTGCCGAGTTCTTGTAATACCGCTTCGTCCCTGCGAATAGATACTCCCATGCACAATACGGACAAAGGCATGGGCACTCACAATTCCGAGTCCGACGGAGAGTCGGGGCCCGAAGAACCAGACACAAGCTTGGAAAGCATATATACCCGCTGCTGCCATCTGCGGGAGATTCTGCCAATCACTGCAACATTAAAACAAATCAAAGGGCGCACGCCACCGCTGGCGGTGATTCGCATTATGAACCCACGACCGACTCTGATCGAAGTGCTCTCATTCTCCGACTTCTTGAGTGTCGCACCAATCAAGATGGTTATTCTTGACAATGTCAGCCTTTCCAACGAAATGTTCAGATACATTTTGACAGCACTAGTACGATCAAAGCCGCTTTCGAAGCTCAGCTTGCGAAACGTTATTATGGACGCGACTGGCTGGAAAATGTTGTGCGCCTTTCTGCTAGAAAACAAGACTCTTTTAAAACTGGACATTACGATGCAGAAAGCAAAGGGCGATACTCAAATGAACCGTGCCCACTTGGATTGGTCTCTGTTGACCAAGGCCCTTGTGGCAAGAGGTGGTATAGAGGAGCTTCTCGTGAACGGGTGCATGGTGCCCAGTGATCAACTACCATCCTTTATTCTCAATGGCTGTCGCAGCACAAAGAGGCTCGGCTTGGCAATGAATGATCTGCATAAAGAAGAGATGGATATCCTTTTGAATTGGGTGCAGTCGCCGAGCTGTGTTTGCGAGGGGTTGGATCTGGGTGGCAATGACCTGAGCAGCGTGTGGGAAGAATTATTCAAGATTATCTCGGCGCGGAGCCTTATGTTTTTGTCCATAAATGCTACAAATCTCTCTCGACTGGACAGAGCCACTCAGCTTCTTCAGATACTATCAGAGCAAGCTTCTTTGCGCTTTATCGATTTGTCCAACAACCCAGGGCTGTTCCCAGCATTCACACCTGCTCTAGCTCAGATGCTGCCAAAGTTTGAGGATTTACGGCGCATCCACCTTGACTCAAATGATCTGAGCTCCGACGATATTGTACGGCTGTCGAGGTCCTTTTACAGATGCCCAAATCTTGTGCATGTCTCAATGCTAGACAACTCCAAGATAGACTCGACTGCGTGTGCTGCACTTACAGCTGCCACTCACCTTTCCAATTCACTCTATACCATCGAGAGCGACTCTAAGGCGTGGCCCCCTGGATTACAGAAAATGATGCTTAGTTACTGCTTAGCCAACATGGAGATCCAGGCCGGCCGAATCAGTCCCGACGAAAAGGAGGCTGGAGAATACAAAATTAGCGAAACTGAAGAGCTTATGGAGGCCGGAAATGCGTTTGCTCGTGCTGCAGAAGAAATGTTGCTTGTTGGTGACGATGAGGGTACTTCTAAAAAGCTCGTTGAGACTATTACGCGTCGGGCGCATAATCTGCGTGAGCAGGTCCATGACTCTCTGGAAGAGCTGTTTCGTAAGCGTGAGCAGACACCACTTTCGACAGATGAGAAGGAGGAGATCGTCAAGTTGTGCTTTTTGGATGGTAATCTTGAAAGTGTCCTTAACCAATATGCTTCGCAGACGGGTCCTGCCAACACGCATATGTCTGAGCACTTGCTTTCTTTGGGCCCTCGCACGCGGAATCAGCGTAGTAACCCGCCTGCAGGGGCACCTGACCTTGAGATTGCTGCGATGAACGAAGCAGAGCCCACTGGCCAATTGTCACGCGCTTCATCGTCTACATCTCTTCATCTGAAAGAGCAGGAACTTGAAGAGGGCCAGTTTCATAAACTGGGAACGTATATCGAGCGCCGCCGCAACTCTGAAGGCTCTAAAGACAATGTTGCCCCCGGCGAGGAGATCCGGGAAGCCGTTCTTAAGGCCAAGGGCGATCGCAATGTGTCTGGTCTTATTGGCCGGTTGGAGCAGTTGCATGGGAGCGATCTCGTCCAGGCTATGGAGAAATTGGGACTAAAGACTGAGACCGACCAAACATCCGAGGGCAGCTCTGGAGAAAGTACAGGCGGTGACGCCAATGTAAAGCTTGACGAACAGAAGCTAGACCGCGTCATAGACGATATTGCCCGAGCTCTCCCGTAGCGTATACACAAAAAACGTGCATGTATGATATTCACCATAACCAATGTGAGCTTTTCAGGAGACTGGAGTATGGTCCTTAGTTTCAGCCCTTGTAAGCTACGGAAAGATGACACTAGTCAGATATTTTCAAATATGTACAAAGCGTTAAGACATGATGCAAAGCGAAGATTCGCGACAGTGTGACCACATATAAGCTACCTGCTTAGACTGTTCGAGGGGCCAGAGTAACAATCTTGGCAAATCCTTTTTCTTTCACCTCCCGCGCAATCACCGACGAAATACGGGTACCTACCGGCTCAGTAGTGCCCTTATTAAGTAGAACGACTGCGTTGTCGTCAAATTTGATAACACTTCCGTCTGGCCTTTGAACAGGCGCCTTGACTCGAACCACCACGCCATGCCTAATATCGCCCTTTCGTAACCGGTTCTGGGCAGCTGGGCCCGTTAGAGTTTGCGGGACGGGTTTTGCCTTTTTGACAACACATACTATTCTATCGCCTTTGATTAGTACGGTTCGCTTTTAGCCGTAATTCGCGTCTCACTTACCAACTGTAGCAGGTGATTTTGGTCCCTTTCTGAGAACCTTAATGCACTCTACAACAAGAGCACCCTGGAGTTAGAAACGGTGATTGAGCAAGTGTAAACACGCAGAACATACAGAATTATCAATGACATTTGCCAACGACTTGAGATATAACATCTTGTTGATGTGAAGCAGCCGGGTCTGAAATGGAAAACGAAATGAATAACCGTTCAAAATTGCGTGCATATCTGTGGTCCCAAATGCAAAAACCCCATGCAAGTTGACCCAACCCTGAAGAGACGAACGGCTGGGAAATTTTTGGAAACCTTGGGCTTGAAAAATACACATCCAAAAGATCGTGCACTGGTCTTGGAAGTAGTCGACAATATCTCGCCATGGGAAAGGCGCCAAAGTCTACGAAGAAGTTTCAGAAGAAACATCTGAAGCGAGTGGTGGATCAACGTAAGGAAGAGCAAAAATGGAAAAAGAAGCAGATTAAGAAGAAACCTGCAGCCCGCGGAGGTGACCAACCGGAACCGAACGAAGCGGAAACATTTGCAGACCTTGAAAAGCTCGTTAGTAAAACGACTGACGTTGTTATGAACGATAAGAAAGGCAAAACGAAAGCCGCAAAGAATGCCAATGATCTTGAGAGCCACAAGAGCGAGCTTAATGACCTTGCTACCAAGGATCCAGAATTCTACAAGTATCTCAAAGAACAAGAAAGTGGACTGCTAAACGTTGACCTCCCTGAATTAAGTGATGATGAGGAGATGTCAGAGGAGGCCGCGGAACAAGAAGAGGAGGATGAACAGCACGAGGTGACTCTGGAGGATGTTTCGCGATGGGAAAAGAGCTTACAGAAGAGTCACTCTATGAAGGCCGCTGTTGAAATAGTGCGCGCATTTACTGCTGCCGTTCATGCTGGCGAGGATGATGCACCTCGATATAGGTATACCATCACTGACCCAGACGTTTTCCGCAAGCTCATGGAGACGACTCTTTCAGAAGTCCCTGTCGCAATTCGTCTGAGTGCTCCTCTTGATAAAAAGGGGAACGTCCCCGAGGGAAAGAAGCTCAAGAACATGTCCAATGTTCTGCGAGCATTTGCGTCATCTATTACATCTCTGTTGTCGAGCTCACAAGGCAAAGGTACGCTCGCAGTAATTTACCAAGCACTTGTGTCACTTTTGCCTTACTTTCTGACGTTTCGAAAAGTTGTAAAGGAAATGATAAACTCCGTGGTCAATATTTGGTGCAGTGCCGAGGACGAAATGTCTCGAGTCTTGTCTTTCTCGTTCCTCCAGACTGCTGCTCAAGAGCATCAGAAATCCCTGCTTGAGACCATCATCAAGGCTGCGTACGGTGGAATCGTTCGGGTTAGCAGGCGTACCAGCCCATACACAATGCCCCAGATAAATCTCGTGAAGAATTCCGCTGTTGTCCTCTTTAGCCTGGACGCGAGCTTGTCGTACCAACTCGGCTTCCAGTTCATACGTCAACTTGCAATCCACTTAAGAACTAGCATTGTCAACAAGACAGCCGAGTCATACAAGGCTGTTTACAATTGGCAGTATGTGCACTCGCTCGACTTTTGGTCCCGCGTTATTTCGGCATCTCCAAAGTCTCAACTTCGCGAGCTCATCTACCCTCTAGTTCAGGTCACTTTGGGCACCCTTAGACTAATTCCGACGCCGCAATACTTTCCTCTACGGTTCTACCTAATGAGGAGCCTGTTGCGCTTGTCACAACAGACAGGCGTGTATATTCCGTTGCTACCGGCGCTCACTGAGATTTTGTCATCGTCCACAATCAACAAGACTCCAAAGTCGTCCACACTCCGTCCTCTTGACTTTGAACACTCGATCCGTGCTGGAAAGTCGTATCTCGGTACCCGAGTCTACCAAGAGGGCGTATGTGAGCAGTTTGTTGAACTCACAAGCGAGTTTCTAGTATTGCACTCAAAGTCTATTGCGTTCCCTGAGCTAGCTATTCCCGCTATTATCACACTCAAGAGATTCTACAAGCGGAGCAAGAACATCAAGTTCAACAAGCAACTTCAGAAGCTTGTGGAGAAGATTGATGAAAATACAAAGTTCATCGAGCAGCATCGCAGCAAGGTTGATTTCGGCCCCACCGACAGAGTGCGTGTTGCTGCCTTTCTCAAGGAACTCCCATGGGAGAAGACACCTCTTGGAAAGTTTGTAGTAGTTCAACGCCAGGTTCGCGAGGAGCGAAATCGCATTCTCCGCGAGTCACTGGAGGCCGATGCCGCTGAGGAGCGTGAATCCCGCAAATCGGCCGGAGATCGTATGTTTGCCGATTCTGACGACAATGACGAAGAGGGCCAAAATACTGATCACGACGACGACTCCGAGGACGACAATGAGGTCGCGTCTGACGACGAAAAGGCAAGCGAGTAGTAGGTACATTTGCATTTTGTAGTACAAAGCCGTTATGGTCTATAAAAATCAATTCACTGCTGTCAGACGACGACAGCAGTCTGATGTGCGATATTCAAAAGCTGCTGTTCTCTATGTAAATAGATTCGTGCGCGCTCATGTTATAATGTTGTTTGTGCTGGCTAGCGTCCCTCGCAAATTTCTCAGTGGGGACGACGACCATATGGTACAATAAATATTCCGGGTTCTCAAACATTTTAGTCAACCCAGCGACGGCGTCGTGCGTTTGCGAGCTTGGTGACACCCGCAATATACGATTGGCGAACAGCGGTCGGATTCAAAACAAGGGTGGGGCCGGACTTGGTTGCCGCATAGTTGACGTACGGCGTAAAAGTATACGACCACGAAACTGTGATTGTACTCCATACAGAAGGACTCGGACTTGGAGATTTGAAGTATGTTACCGCACTCGTGGGGTACCTCGCTGACGGACTCAGTGACATTGTTACTGTCGTGCCAGGCTGCATCTGCATAGGGGCAACACGCGTCTTTAGGGTCTGAGCCGTGTAAGAGATAGACACCAGCGACGAAAGTTGAGATGGAGTGAGATACGTTGCCTCATTTCCGGACGAGCTGGGAACGGTTCCAGGGCCAGTGCTCGGTGACACATTGACACCCTTGACACCCGTCATGCCGCTCATAGTGACGAAATCTGAGTAGCACTGATAGTATTCAGAGGCTGTTACAACCGCCGTCAACTGGAAAAAGTAGCCATAACCGTCCACGCCCCATGCCGCTTGAGTAGATGTAAATGTAAAAGATGCTTCCGTTTTGCCGTCCACCGCATACGACGAAAGCATACCAGACGAGGCTGAAATGCACTCAACACTTTCATCAGAACTGTAGGTGCATAACAGCAGTGTAACAGTCTCAACCTCGCTAACCGGGACTGTTGTTCCGGTACCGTCGTCCTCCCAGCTCACCGTATAAGTAGTTGACGAAGATGCATCATAAGTCGTAGCGACGCCTGTCATTTCGAGGTTTGCAAACGCTGTTGCTGCAAATGTGAAAATCAAAAGCAGTGTCTGTGTCCACCGCAACATCATTTTGTATGGACTTCTCTCTGGAAATGAATGTATGAACCTTGTTGCGTCACTTTTCCTCACTGATTGGTGTTTGCGTCGCTTTTCTCAACTTCTGCTCGTTGTCCTCGCGCTTACAGTCTGCCACACTAGAGCGGTTGGCAAAAAGTTGTGGGACGCGCAAAAATGACCGATCTTTGGTTTGCCTATTCCAAAAATACAATCACCGTTGTTTTAGTTGGAAACTGCTTGATAAGTTACGCGCTGGTATATTTCAGAATGCATGCAGCTCTCCTGTTCATGCACAGAATGACGTTGTGCGCGCGTTGCAACGGTGTATGAGATAGATCAGAGAGAACAAAGTATAATCAGGCCGGAACTTGACGCTGGCTTTCCTCAAGGCAAGTTTTTAGTTTCTATATGTGTTTAGATGTTGTCAATAGCAGTGTGGGTCCTGCCAATTGTATGGCGTAGATTGTACGTACGCAACCACACACTAGATTGATAACCATTGGTAGAAATGTCAGAATGGATGACCTTTTGGCAAAATTCTTTGCAACATTGCCTAGAAACAACGTGTGTGTGTCACCAGAAGATGCAGACTTCACAATTGTGCCATGGGCCGGGTAACTGCGCGCCTGTGACACGAAATTTGGGACGCGTTTAAGGTTGAAAGATAGTAAAGGCAGGCGTCAAACTAACTGCAACTTGTCTGATCCAATCACAATTACTACGTTAATTTTTCTTGTGCGCTTCGATTTCTAGACAAACACTGACAAGACTGCCATATAATATCGGCATGGATTCGTCCCATTCGCCAAAGATGTCGGCATCGTCACCGGTAGCCGGGATGTCGCCGCGAAAGAGCCTCGGTCACTCATCGCCGTTGCCACCGTTGACCTCTGACACGCTTCAAATCTGTAAACGGCGACGGTTTGAACCATCGTCTCCGTTATGCGACCTGCCGTCGCTAGCAAGCGACGGTTGCACTGGGACCGGCGAGAAGATTGCAGTTGTATCAGATTTGCATAGCACGATAACTCCGTCGAAGCAGCGGATTGTGACGAGTCCGACCCAATCTAGTGGGTACCGCGTACGGAGAACCCCGTCTCTTCAAGACAGACCAATCCCTGTCTTATCTCCACCGTCACCTCAACCAGGTGATTCGGCCAATGTACCGATACGCCGTGTCACGTCTCCAACATTATTACAGAGATGCAAACCTGGAACCTCTGAAAAACGCACGGAGATGAATCTCGACCTTGAAATCGCTCTTTGGAAGCAATCACTCAGCACTGCCCAACAGGCTGCACAGTTTTCCAAAAGAAAGAATGAGGATGCACGACTTGAAGGGTTAATACTGCAGTGGCGCGAAACTGCCCAAGCAGCGGCGCAAAATCTGTTTGAAATGGCAAGAGAGCGAGTCGAGGGTGCCGGTGGGGTTGCTGCATTCAAACAGCAACATTCTTCGTTTTTATTCTCACCAGCAGATGATCACGACTTGTCGTCTCTGACCGAGGAGCAGCGCGAGGCGTATGAGGAAAGCTTGCAAGACGCGGAAAACGTCGCCACCGTTTCCAAGCTGCCGGACGGCTTGAACGCTGACCCTGGAAGCGATGACGAGCATGATCGTGAATTTACGATTCGGGACATGCTTCGTATCATGGGGATCGATCCGAAAATCGTCTTCCCAGACGGCACCACGTCGTAAGCGACTGCTGCCTATTTCACGATATTTATTTGCATAGACCGGCTCTAATCGTCCTGTCTTCATCGACGTAAAGCCTCATAGACATTTGCTGGTCTGCCTATTGATCAACCAATACAGACAACGGTAAATTTAAAGAAAAACTCTGAATGAGATTATTTGTACATTAGCTGCATGATCCCCGGATGCTATTTACAAGGGAAATGAGCTGGTCCCAGACGAACTGCTCTTAGATGCAACAGTGAGGCTAACTCGGCCGTTTTGACCCGCATCTGCACTGTTGACAACAAAGTCATGAACGTTGGCCATGGGTGCGGCACCATGGTCATCTTTGACTTTGTCTGTCGACCGAGCAACAAAACCGCCAACTGCCGCTAGAAATCCGCCTCGTCGGCTTGACCGTGAGTTATCCAAAACACGTCCAGGAACAATCTTATTCCTGAGGAATCCCCGTGGCGTATTGTGAAGAGTACCAGGCAGTGAATAGTTGACTCCAATGGCAGTCGGCCGTACGCCACTATTCGCCGTACTTGTTGCTGGGCTCATTCCTAAAAATTCGTCAACGCTGTTGCCCATGTCAGACACCCGCTGTGCGCGAGCGCCATTCTTATTTTTGATGAATTTGTAAAAGTCACCACGCTTGTCGCCAACTTTCTGGGACAGTTCACGTATCTTGGACTCTGAAATGTCGTTTAGAGACCATTGGGGCTTGGAGTCGACTCGAAAATAATTGTCTGCGTCCTTTGCAGTTGGTAGCCGAAGAGGCACACCCATTTCTCGAAACTTTTCGATCCGCCGGGTCCAGCCGGTCTGAGTGTTGAGGTCTGCGATTCCAATTCGCGTGTCCAAACTCTTGACATTTAAAATAACCGACCGTTGTCGCTCCGGGACAGGGCCCTTGAGACCGTAGTTTCGCCTGTAGAACGCAGCGCTCGTGGTTTTGATTGCCTGGTCAACCGGTACATCCTTTCCAGCTACTTTTGCTCCAGATTTGAACAGCGTCAGAGGTTTAGAACCTCTGATCAGCTGTGCAAACTGGTGTTCCTTTGCAGCCATGAATGTGCTGACGTTGAAGTTGTCTTAATCGTTTTTAGCTACTGCGAGGGGACCTTTACCCAAAATTTCACGCCAACTACTTCCTAGCCCTGATCTAATCTCTAAAGCAAAAAAACCACAAAAAACAAAAATGCCAATGAAAAATGTATTCAGTGTGAGCTACTCAAACACGTCGTCAAGTTTCAACCGTGGAGCAATGTTCATAGCCATAAGCTCCTGGAATAACAGCTTGGCCGCGTAAGGAATCGTCATCTTGACGACATGCTCGGACGTCTGGCACAATGAGCACCATCCATTGTATCCCATTAGACCACATTCCTGACATATATCGACGTTGAACGCATCTGACGATATCATGAGACGCTCCAGCAATAGCTGTGACGCGCCGTATGCAATAACACAGTCTCGTTCCATTTCTCCAAGACGAAGACCACCATCTCGTGAACGACCCTCGGTGGGTTGACGAGTCAAGACAGCTCGTGGCCCTCGCGGTCGCGCATGCATTTTATCCATTACCATGTGTTTGAGCTTCTGGTAGTAAATAGGGCCAAAGAAAATGTATGCCTGTAAGCATTCTCCAGTAACCCCCGAATACAACATATCCTTTCCAGAATAGCTGTAACCATGCTCAACTAGAATTTTTGACATGTCCGCCAGTTTAGAACCGCCAAAACACGTCCCATACTGAAGGCTTCCATCAAGAACGCCTGCCTTGCCGGAAACAAGTTCTATCATTTTTCCAACTGTCATTCGTGATGGAAAGCCATGCGGGTTCATGATTATATCTGGAGAGATGCCCATATCGTTAAACGGCATGTCTTCCTGCTGTACAATGATACCACAGACACCCTTTTGGCCGTGGCGTGAGGAAAACTTGTCTCCAAGCTCAGGGCGGCGTGTCTGGCGGAGAAGGACCTTGATGATTGGCTGCTCCGACTCAGAGGACGACAACATGACCTTGTCAATGTACGATGCCTCTGGAGCTTTGTAAGAAACAGGCGCCTCGCGGTACTCATTTTCAGAACCCGACGAACCCGGGTTGGACAACAAATTCTCTCCAGCATTGACAGGAATCACCCGGTTAATATATACTTGACCGGTCTGAATGCGCTCACCTACCTCTGCGAGACCGTCTGGCCCCAGCACACTATGCTGGAATATCGGCTTCGGGGGCTCACCTTCCTTAGACTTGTACATGTCGTGTTTTACTCCACCCAGGGTGTCCGCTGTTTGGTTGGGATATCGCTTGAGCACAGCGACGCCCTTTTTCATTACCTGACAACGGCCAAATCCTCGGTCGATCGACGACTTGTTGAGAACCAGTGCATCCTCAATATCGTACCCTGAATACGACATGACTGCAACAACAGCATTTTGGCCAGCTGGGAGCTTGTCGTAATCTATAAGTTCGATAGTCTTTGTTTTGACCATCGGCTGTTGGGGATAGACCATAAAGTAGAGTAGGGTGTCAATCCTGTTGAGCTGGTTGTAAGCGATTGCGCCAATCGCCTGCTTACCCATAGCACACTGATAAGTATTACGCGGTGACTGATTGTGGTGTGGGTACGGAATCAGGCCCGCAACCGCACCAAGCACCGTGAATGGTTCAATTTCCAAATGGGTAGTGTCCTTTGTGATGTCGGATTCGTACAAGGCGATGTACGAATCATTTTCTTCATTACAATCCAGGTACTCCACGAGACCACTGTGAAGGAAATCGTCAAAAACCATTTCACCACGCAGCAGCTTCTCAACGTGATGGGCTTGTACAAGAGGTTTCCCTTCAGTAACGATGATAAGTGGTCGACAGATGCGGCCACCGTCAGCGGCAATGTGGACTGCACTGTGGTGGTGATTGGAATACACAGAGATAAAGTCTGAGATGCGGCCAGTACGCCGCAAGTGCCTGACGCTGCTGACGAATTTTGCGGGGAATCGCGTGATTCCGACAGGTGTACCGTTCAAATATACCATGTAAGTCCCAGAAGAGTGGAGTTCGTGGCCACCAACAATTGAAAGGTCCTCGACGCCTAGTAGCTTGCACACATTTCGTAAAGGCTCTTCCTCTACATCTGTCGTGATATGGGTCATGAGAGCAAGGTTCTTCACCAGACCGCATGCTTCACCTTCGGGAGTATCCGATGTGCACAACATACCAAATTGTGAGGGCTGCAATGCACGAGGGCCAGATACTTTTCTGGACTTTTCAAACTGCGAACTTATACGAGTCATCATTCCAAGGGCACTGATATAACTCAAGCGGCTGAGCACGTGCGTAACACCGGCACGCTCCATCTTAAAACGCTTTAGAGACCAATTGCCGGTTGAGATTGCTCGGTTGAGGCCAGCAGTGATGTTGTTTGAGTGAACTGACATTGCAAGAAGCGCGTCAAATTCGTTTGCACGATTTGGCTTTCGTAATACCTTGTCTATACCTGCCTTGAACTCGGAATTAAACTTTTTGAACAAATCTTCAAACAACAATGACATGAGCTGTCCTGCAAGCTCTAGCCGCTTGTTTCCAACGTAATCGCGGTCGTCGACCATCTTGGGGTTATCCATAGCCATGAGAACTCGACGAGCCATGATAGCGATATATAGCGCCTTTTCCCTGAAATCAAGGTCATTAACAGATATGTGTGCAATAATAGTTGTTGCAAGTGCTTCAAGACCTTCTTGTATTGCAGACAGCTTGGGCACATTCATACGTCGAACAGTCTTGACTTTTGATCCAAGGTACTCGAGAGCCTGCTCCTGGGTATGCACGCCCAATTTGGAGCATTCCTCGAAATTAATTGAGAACAGTTCCTGATAGATTGGGTTTGGTCCCGCTACCAACTCGATGATTTCATAGTCTGTCACAATGCCGGCCGCTTTGAGTACCAAGACAATCGGGATCTCCTCGCTTACTGAGTTGTGCTTGAGATATATCCTACCGTTCTTGGTCAGCACATAAGTCTTGGACTTTCGCTCATGAGTAGATGACGTCACAGATGCCTGAACGATTGCCTTTTTTTCATCAGCTTCCACGATAATTCTGTTTTTGCTCAACTGTTCTTGAACCAAAATGACCTTTTCCGTTCCATTCACGATAAAGTATCCACCGGGATCCAACGGACATTCGTCAAGTGCAGCCATCTCTGACTCGTTTTTGTTTGTAAGCACACATCGAGAACTGCGCAGCATAATTGGCATACGTCCAATCTCCAAGCCTCGCTTGATAAGAATCTTGCGGCCGCGTGTATATTCGACATCGACGTATATCGGAGCCGCATAAGTCAGATCTCGCAAACGACACTCTTGCGGAGTAACCTCGACTCTCATAGAATTGTCCTTTTTCTCTGGTGTGCCAACTCGAATATCTAAATACTTCAAGTAGAAATCCGAGTCCACATCGCTCAATATTCTCTCGTTTGCTCTGACAATCTTCTTGAGGTCTGTCTCAATAAAATAGTTGAACGAATCCAAGTGCTGCTTCACGAGGCCCTTGACTTTTAAAAATGCAGGTAGTAAATTCCACTTGTCTTCCGCTGTGTTAATCTGGTCGGCCATCTGCTTCCCCTTGTAGACTGGGTTGAGAAGCTCGTTGAATGCCTCATCACGGTTGGCCGCATGGCTCTGGAGTTAGTGTGGATATAAGGCTGTTGCAGTTCCTTGTCAAGGGACCGTAAAATAGCAACTTCTCAGTTCCAGAGAACTATTTCAGACCACCTTTTCTGGTCTCGATGTGTATCGGAAGAACTTACCATATCTACGCGGCCACGCGAAGCCGACTTCTTCCTCGGCGGCATAGTGTCAACCACCCAAACACCAGTGCAAATAGAGATCGAGAAATTGCAAATTCTATTGCTAGAATTGGTTATACTCTATGTTCCAAGGTTAAAATCACACTGGTGCGCGGCTGGAAAAAAAGTGGTCTCCCACTACAGTCTCGTCGATGAGAGGAGCATGCTGCATATGCGTCCGTGATATCACAGCTTAGCAAGCGCGCCTGTAGTCCTCCAAAAGGTTCGTCCTATTTTATATTGACTGCGTATGTTGATTGTTCTCGATCAATAGCAAAGTTTTGCATTGGTTCACCATTTGGATTCTCGGCTAACCGCTTTAGGTTCTGTAGTTGACTTTTAACACAGTAACGTGTTTCTTATAAACTCCAATAAACTACAGTGACAAATTTAATCACGAAATACATCGAAGCTCAATCTATATATGTGCAAGCCCTCCAAGTCCACTGTAATTTGCACTCACCATGCATTACCTGTGGCGAGTATGCAGCATACCCCTGCCGCAGTTGACAGGTAACCAACGAGCCACGATGCAAATGACCATTCCAAAGAATCCACGACGGGACGGCGAAAACTTAGGCACGGTGCCTCTGTACGAAAAAACCCCGGGTTCAATTGGGATATAGCCGACAATGACGGTTATCGGAAACGCTCATAATGAGCTGATTCACGACGCCGACCTCGACTACTACGGTAAGCGTCTGGCGACGTGCTCCTCTGACAAAACCATCAAGATCTTTGAAGTCGAAGGCGAGTCGCAAAAGCTTGTCGAGACTCTCCGCGGTCACGATGGCCCTGTGTGGCAAGTGTCGTGGGCGCACCCCAAGTTTGGTGTGGTGCTCGCGTCTGGCGGGTACGATGGAAAGGCTCTGATTTGGCGCGAGGACAAGGGCCAGTGGTCTATGATCGCGCAACACGCGGTACACAGCGCTTCTGTCAACTCTGTTTGCTGGAGCCCACAAGAGTACGGCGCTTTGCTGTTGTGCGCGTCGTCTGACGGACGTGTGTCAGTTGTGGAGTTCAAGGACGACTCCAAGACAGAGCACAAGCTGATTAGCGCACACCAAGTTGGAGTCAATGCAGCATCATGGGCTCCACCGGTGCAGAGCGGCAGCCTTGTAGGCAACAGCGGTGCAGCATCGTCGGCATCTCCGACTGCCGCGACGCGACGATTTGTCACTGGTGGATGCGACAATCTCGTCAAGGTATGGAAGTGGGACGCCGATGCCGCAACTTATGTGGTTGAGAACGTGCTCGAGGGCCATAGCGACTGGGTTCGTGATGTTGCATGGTCGCCCTCAGTTCTGAGCAAGTCGTATATTGCATCTGCATCGCAAGACCGGTCAGTGATTATTTGGACGAAGGAGGGCGACGGAGAATGGAAAAAGAAGCTCCTACGATCTGAGCGGTTTCCGGACGTGGTGTGGCGTGTTTCGTGGTCGCTATCGGGCAACATTCTGGCAGTTTCGGGTGGAGACAACCGCGTTACGCTGTGGAAGGAGAACCTCAAGGGTGAATGGGAGTCGGCTGGTGCCGTTGAAGAGTAACTCTACCTCCGGCCAGTCAGTCCCGGCACGCGAAATGTTACGAAGTGGTGTTGGTCAATTAATGTTACAAGCTATCTCAATATTCTCATATAAACGCGTCTAGTTCTAAAATAGACACTAAGATTATCTCATAATCGAGTTATACGGACCTGGGAAAGAGAATTTTAGGATCCGTGGCAAACGAGCTACTTTGAATTTGGTCAATTGCTGATCTGTCTAGAAATCTACAATTCGCCAACAAACGACGCAATTATGCGCTGAATGTCTTTGGCAGCCTGTTTGCCGGCTTCAATAACCTCTTCGTGATTTGCCTTTCCTGCAGACAGCGAGGATTCGAGCTGCTGGCGGCCGGAAGGATACTTGTCGTGTACAGCCACATTGGTAACCAAAGACACGGCAAAAGTGCGCATTCCAGAGTGGCGAGCAGTGATGATTTCAGGTACCGTAGACATGCCGACACAATCCACACCCATGATTCGTAACATTCGGATTTCGGCTCGCGTTTCGTAGTTTGGTCCCGACAAAAACGCATACACGCCTTC
The DNA here is from genome assembly GCA_030570855.1 of Tardiomyces digboiensis. NCBI lineage: Eukaryota > Fungi > Ascomycota > Dipodascomycetes > Dipodascales > Trichomonascaceae > Tardiomyces > Tardiomyces digboiensis. The sequence continues at coordinate 17,932 of JAJLWU010000043.1, read as the reverse complement.
GTGAATTGGCCTCGCGACACCTAATTCCTTGGCCGCCTGGAAAAAGCTATAACGTAGGTCATGGTCGTAAGCGTCACTGAGCGCACAGAAGCGTGGACCGAAACGTTCGTCATTTGGACCCTTGAGTGCATTTTGGCCCGCCATTCCTGGGAAGTCGATATGCTGTAGTTAGATCGAAATCGAAACGCAATGAGAGTCACTGGAACTTACGTCCGACAAGACCATTAGGTCGCCAACATTGAACGATGAGTTTACGCCGCCAGAGGCATTGGTGGCTATCAGAATCTCCACCTTGAGAAGAGCGAAAACTCGCACCGGGAATACAGTATCCTTGATTGGATAGCCTTCATACGTACTAAAGTCAGGTCAATTGTCTTTGTCACCATGTGTTGACGCATAATACTAGACCCCTATCGGAGACCTCAAAACTTACTGAACACGGCCCGACATGCAAACGACCGGAACCTTCTTTTCGCCCATAAATCCAAACAGAAGCTTTCCAGAATGTCCTACAACTGCTGTCAATGATTTTGTCTAAAGATTTTCAGCAATCAGTACTCACCGGTGGACACTTTAAAGTGCGGGATATCCTCATAGGGGATCTCAATCAATGTCTTCGGGTCGAGGACCTCGGCAATCCCCCCCAGACCGGTGCCGCAGATTATGGCGACCCGTGGTTTCTGGTGCTCCTCCGGAAGCTTGGAAAGAATTGCTTTCAAAGCGGTCTGTGCTCGTTCATATTCTCCTTCCATGTTCAAAGGTGGTTTCAAAGTTCTAACTGTGGATCGAAATGTAGCATTCCTTGAATTGGGGGAGAACGGCACGGCTGGCTCGTAATCGTGTACGGCTGTTAGTATCTGAATATCTGATGAGTTTCTTGATTCTGAGTTACGGCGGCCGGAATGGTGCAAGATTCTGAAAATGTGGATGATTCCGAGCTTCCTAAGTATGAGAGCGTTTTGACGCCATTACCGCAGTCTCCGGACCCTACAGACAGTAGAAAACAGGTCAGTGAACAGCAGATGGAAACGTTTCGTTCCTATCTAGATACACAACTACTGCAAATTTCAAGAAAGTTCATCCGGCGAATAAACGGATCTAGTGATGGATACGAGTCGCTTGGAGACTTGTCAAGCGATTTGGCCCGCATTGTGGACCTTATATGGTACACAGTCACTTCCACCACGAGCGACACTCGGTTTCAAACCGACTACATGTTGCGCATTGCTGGTGACTTTCTGGACTATCTTGGCGAATGGCATACTACAGAACCAACTCCTGACCCTAAAGAAGCCCTTCGCCTGTTGCAAAAGTTAGACAATGTGTTTTCTCATATTCTTGATGGAGAGTTTGGCGTACATTCGACTCGCACCGAAGCTGTTCGAATGGAGTCAATTGCCGAACGTACTCGCGTAGCAGTAGCTACGTTGATCCGCGGCTGGGAATTTGAGGTCTCTCGAGTATATGAAAAAACTCTTGACCGAACTTCTTGAGAATTCTCGAACGTGGTTTCAGAATTCCGCGCCGCCGCCAAGAAGAGTGACATGAAATGGCTCATCAATTTCGTTACTACATTAAAAAGAGAATCAATATTAGGAGGAAAATCTTCAATCAGCGTTGCTGGAAGGTCTCGCCTGAAGCTGGTCTCCCCTTTCATTAAGACCAAACAAAAACAAGAGCTCGCCGCGAGAGAGTTTGCTAATATTCTTTAGCCCAGTCTCATCCAATGCGGCACTGATGACCTCTTTCTTCTTCCTCTGCAACTCCATAATACGGTCTTCTACCGTATCCTTGACTAACAACCGATGGACAAATACAGGACGCGACTGACCAATACGATGGGCACGATCCATTGCTTGGTCTTCAACAAACGGGTTCCAAAACGGATCCATGATTATGACATGCGATGCACACGTTAACGTAAGACCAACATTGCCAGCCCGAAGAGATATAAGTAATACTCGCACACCTGGCCGGCCGAAAAAGTCGCGCACTGTCGTGGTTCGGTCACCAGAACTCATGGATCCGTCGTATCGGAGGTATTCAACTCCATGCGATAATAAAGGAACCTCGAGTAGATCCAAAAATGACGTAAACTGCGAAAAAATGATAATTTTCTCTCCAGGGAATTCGTCCTGTATTTTCTGGACGCGGGCCATACACATATCGATTTTCGTGGAGCTGATCCATTTGTTAGGAAACAGCTCTTTGAGTCCCAGTTGGTCGGCAACCACGTCTTCGTCCAAAATCTTCTCGTCGCCGACCGTCACCGTTTTGATCTCGTCGCCATTCACCGAATCAAATTCGTCCGCATCAGAATCCATCTTAAAGTCTTCCTTGGCGTCGGCAAATTCATCCTTGAAAAGCTTTTCGTCTTCAATCCGTTGTTTGGTCGCTGCCAGTAACGCACGTCGTCTCTGCTTTTCTCGTTGAACTCTCAATTTGGTCTCACGCCATTCAGACTTGATTTCCGCGTCGCTCATGCCCAGCTTGTGTACCATTTCAAATGTGGTGTAGTCTATACTTTTACCTTCATCAACAGGCTGGCGGCAAGTGCAGCACTTGGCAATTCCATTATCACGCTCGCGAGCACTTTGCAAAAAGTCCGTAGCACATTCAGTGCAAACATCGTGACCACATGGGAAAAGTATCAAAACATTTGTCGAGTCCACCGCGTCGAAACAAATAGGACAATTAAAGTTCTCGATTGCACTTACTCTCCTCACGACCTCTGGTTTCAGTTGATGCACAGAAATCAGCACCTCGTCTGTGTGGCGCTGTCTCGATTGCTCTTCAGCCTTTTTTAATTTAGCCTTCTCAATAAGGGCTGGATGAAGGCATGCCTGACGCAGACGTAAAAGCATGGATAGTATGCCCGAGTAGTTGTTTCCAACAGTTGAGTCGCGTACGTATGAATTTACTTTATTGGCCATTCCCGTCTCCAATTGCTGATAGTACTCCTTCTCGTCTTCGCGGGCAAATACGGTTATTCCGGCTTCCACAGTCTTGGGCGGCAGGCGCAAAATTGGTTGATTGTCAACCTTGGACTCCTTTGTACGCCTCAGCAGAACAGCCTTCAACAGAGCTCTCAGCCTCTCCACAGACCTACTTGTTTGAGCTTTGCCTGCTGTGGCGTTGAACCCAGCCAAAATATCCCTCTTAAATATGTGCTCGTCACAATAAGGCTCAACTTGGATGAATCTCAGCAAGCTATACAACTCGTCGACTTTGTTCTGCATGGGTGTACCACTCAGGCACCAACGGTACTTGCCTTTGAGACGTGCGCACGCTTGAGAACCCAGAGTTGCCTTATTCTTAATGTATTGAGCTTCATCAAGAATGATGCGATTAAATTCAGAGCGGAAAAATACCGAATCCCCCGAACCGCCATTAGCATCTCCCGACGCAGCGTTTGACCCAAAATGCAATTTAAATTCTTGGGAAATAACGCCGTAGCTTGTGATGACAACGTCGTATCTTGTAAGTTCCGACGCTGTCTTGATAGCCTTTCGATTCATACCGTGATACACTAGTATTTTCAAGCGACAATCACTCCGAATTTTTGTGAGTAATTCCTGCTCCCATTGGTATATCAAAGCAACAGGAGCAACAATCAGCGTTGTTTTGGCCTCACCTTCTTTTGGTGGATTTGACACCATTAGTGCCATCATTTGGATAGTTTTGCCGAGACCCATATCATCGGCGAGAATACCGCCTTTGGTAGACTCTTCAATCTTTTGCAGCCAGGTGAGGCCAATTTTCTGATGCTCAAGCAAGGTAACTTCTAGCTCTGGAGGAGTTCCTTTACGGTTCTCTTTGGCGATTTCGTCATCCTCGATGTTATTAAGCAGAGCAGTCAGATCCCGGGACGTGCTGCGGGATCCGTAGCCACTGTAATTCTCAACGACTTCAACAGTTGTAGATCCCCGTGACCTTGAAGGAACATGGAACAAGCTTGCCGCAGTGCTAGAACTTGTTGCCCCTAGTGTAGTATGATCCGTAGCATCGCGAGGAAAGGCCCCTGGAATCTCTGTCGTCTCTTGAGTCTGGTGATCCCGAACATAGCGCATGCCGTACTCTTCCTGAATAAGCTGAAATGCTTTGCTTACCAATGACGGACGGTTGAGTTCAATATCTTTAAGAGCGGCATAGTCACGCACCCTACCCATTCTAATGTCGGATAAGACGTCATTCAGGTTTTGAAGTTCCTGTTCAAGCACTTCTTGGCGTCGTATATATTGCGCCTTGGATGCCGTCCAGCTTTGGTATTGTGTTTGCTCTAGTGGCATCATTTGCCGTCGGCCCTCCATTCGCATTCGTGTGGTCAGCATACCTAGCCTCTCGGTTAGTTTCCGCAGCATATCCTTGTTCTCCCGGTACTGTCGGCGGAACTTTACTTTTGTTCGTTGGATTATGTCCAATAACTCTGTCGCAGCTGCTTGTATCGCCGGTGGCATCTGTGGCAAAACTCGCTGAAGGAATATTTCCTCCTCGGACATAGTTGCCCCGTGTGGTACGTGGTTTTGTGCCCCGTGTGGTTGCGGTTCACTTGTTAAATCAACCACTTCTATGGAGTCTTGGTCAGGCTTTGCTTGCCGCGGCTCTTCCGTCGGCACAATCTCTTCTACTGCCTGCCTTGATGAACCCATGTCGTGGCGGGGCCGCACCTCTTGAATTTCGAGCTCATCGTCGTCACTCTCAGATAGAACAATCACGTCATCCTCATTTGCAGATGTGATAGGTACATCAGATTTTGGATTATCACAATGCTTCCACTCTTGAACCCCTGGGGGTGCTTTAAATTCAGAAGCACTAGGTACAACGAACCGTGGTGCGTCGTCGCCATTCATTTTATTTGGAGGCTCGTCTTCATCTTGCGTTTCGGACAGTGTCTCCGACCGGCCCACCCCTGAGAGCGCAGTTTCGGACTGAGTTTCAGACTCTTCGTCAGTCGTTGGTGTGTCCAAGTCCATTAGTTCATTTGCCACGTCGTCCTCGTCGTACCAAGTGCCTTGAGGCTGCTGCTTATTCGGTGGCTCACCGGCAGGTTCAGCCCGACCAGTCCCGCCCAAGCTAGTCAGCCAGTCCATGAATATGCCACCCTTCTTCCTTGCTCTTAAACTCGTTGACTTGGAAGTCCTGGTTATTAACATTTCTTATCTGACTACTGCGATATGCATGCATTGTTAATGCATATCCCATTTAAGAACTACCAAACTACAGTTGTATTAGGACAACTTGCATTGAGTGTACATCGTATCCATGTCTGTGAAGTTTACTACATTACCTCAACAGAACTTAGCTTTAGAGCCCTGGTGTATGCATGTGGGGTGTTATGTTTCACTTTTGCTCGGCCAATTTAGCCTCGACTTCTTGAAGAAATGTTTTGAAAACAGTATTTTGTGGGGCCATTTTAGCTGCTGTAGACAAATATTGTTGTGCATCTTTGTACTGCTTGGACGCCATGTAACAGCGGCCCTTGCGGAAATGACTAGCAGCGTCCATTGGCTTGATCAACACAAGTAAAGTCGAATCACCAAACGCCTCGGGCCACTGACCAGCTCCCATGTACGCGTCAGCACGCGGGCCGACAATGGCGGCAATATCCTCGATAAACTGCTGAGTCGCTTCCCATGGTGGCCGACGCTGAGCCAGCTCTAGTGCAAGGTTCAGTGTCTTGATTGCCTCATCGACCTTACCTTTCTTAAGAGCACCAATCCCTGTATCGCGTAGCTTTGCAGCCTGTTGGCTGATTTGAGCCGTAAGCTGAGTAGGTGGTGGCGGTATATCAGAGTTGATGCCCACCAAGTGTCGGTGCAGGTCGTTAAGCTGTTCGATGTGAGTGGTGAGGTCTTCTTGCTGTTCGTCTGTGAGAGATTCAAGGTACGGCGTGTCGACCGAGACCCTTTTGCTTGAAGGGTCCACCGTGACTGGTAGGCTCATTTTGTTATCTGTCTGGTGTAGTAAATAGACTTTTGAACTGCCAGACTGTGAAGATGCTACATGGCCGAAGTTACATGTGCACGGCTGAACATGCGACATGTTTGCATGCAACACTTTCACCTCGGTTAATTTCGAACTTCAGTGGCAGTAGTGCTCACTGGTAGCATGCACCGTAACCTTTAAAGTTTAATATTTGCGGTTTTTTGAGTGTTTAAATTCATCAGAAAACGCGGAAACCTCATGGTCACAACATGCGGCATAATCTCATTGCATAAGCCGACCAATACATCCGACTTGTCTGGTCACCCCGCCTCGCCAAAAGCGCACTAGCTTGAGTGTGGTACAAAGAATGGCACAATGCCGCAGCTATTATCACTGCAATTGCCAAGAACCGATGGATACTACAGAGGCAGAGGACTATATCCCTCAAACGCTCTACTCGATGTCAAGCCTGTGGCCCTTGGAGTGGCTATATTTTTGTGAAAAGTGCAGAACTGTGAGATGCCCTATGTGTATAAAGGACCAAATTGTCACATGGTACTGTACAACGTGCAATTATGAAGTTGTTGAGGCGGACGCACGAAGAGGTCTAAACAAATGCATGAGAAACTGTCTGCAATGCCGAAAGTGCAAGTCTAATATGATATTGGAGACAGACGGCGAGGCGTACAGAGCTAAGTGCGCCTATTGTGGGTGGAGGTGCTTGGAACTTCTCAAGAATAAGCCAACGGCATATTATGTGTTGCACAGGACCCGTCGCGCAAACCGGCGATATCTTGATCCCCTTCGAGATGCGTTACGTGACGGCAAGGAGGCACTTGTTGCCTTTGAAGATTCTTCACCCGAACTTCCGGAATTTCCTATCCTGAGACAGCTCCGTGCAAAGTCGATTAAAAGTTGTCGTTCGTGCGGGAGCACGCTTCTCAAGCCCGATAGTGCACCTACGTCAACACGTTATAAAGTATGGCAGCTTGCGATATCGTACCTGCCATCACTGCGTCTCTGTCAGTTACCAAATAGCTTGGTATCGGGCGAGTCAGTGAGCTGTCGTCTAACGGTGACCAACCCATTGCAGCAGTCAATACGCGTGCGCATTGCTGCTGCCAGTGCCCCCCACCAGACGCCACATCGAGTGACCGTAGTGACTCCAGAGTTTGAACTGGGGGCATCGTCTCAGCTTCTCGATGAAGAGACTTTGGTGCGTGGGGTTCCTTTTGCGTTTGTTAGCCAAAAAAGTGCCACCGCCCGTCGGGTGTATATGGAGACGGTGCCGGTTACTAGCTCACCCGGTGAGCCTCTTGATAAAGGACCCAACTGGGCGACTGTGGAGCTTTTAGTTGTTCCCGATACAGAATCTGATATTATGTTACCATTCTTCGTCAGCTATGAAGTTGTCGGAGAAGGAAAGGATACAGGCGTAGGCTACTGGGCTGTGCTAACTGTGCCATGAGCTACGGCGATTTATCAGAAGAGTACTTTCATAGATATATAGTCACATACTCTTCTCTTTACTTACCAGAGGAGAAATACAAGTAGAGCATCAACATCTCACCTTATAATGGACGCGACATATTGTTGCATAGCTGATATACATCTAACATCACATATATGAGGGACCTCCGCACTCAACAACAAACAACGCTGGCGCCATGTCGCAGGAATTGCGGTCAAGTGTGCGGGACTATTTGGAAGGGTTACCCGAGGCCGTACTTGTACGCCTGTATCAGAGTCCAGCAACATGCTTGGCAGTATTCCGCCTACTACCAAGTCTGGCAAAGGTGCTCGTCATGTCCATGGTCTTTAAAGAAGGACCAATGTCTGTGGATGATATAGATAATCTAGTAAAGCATCACAGCAGAAAACTACAGATTGAGGCAGTACAGAGGTTACGAGAACTACATCTTATTAGGGAAAAATTTCAGAGTAGGACCATTGTGCTGAGCTCACGGTTTCGAGAAAGCTTCAAAAGTGCCATTACTGCCGGTGAGGCCAACAATTCGTTTGGCGTGCCGTGCGAAACTGAGGACAAGTACAAGGTAGATATTGGATTTCTGGATAAGCATGCGACGGAGAAATGGGAGAGCATTCTGCATTTTATGGTAGGGACGCCGACAGAAACCCCGCCAGGAGAAGGCGTTCTGCAATTGTTAGTACAAAGCGGCATGATGGAAGGACGAAGCGCCCGAGACCTGGTAATTACAAACGCCGGCTTCCAGTTTTTGTTACAGGATGTTAATGCTCAAATATGGACACTCCTATTACAATACCTCAATATGTCCACGTCTCTTCGAATGGATCCGGTTGACGTACTAAATTTCATATTTATGCTCGGTTCTCTAGAGCTTGGACGAGACTATTCACTAACGGCTCTGTCAACTACTCAAGTGCAAATGCTTGAGGATCTACGGGACTTTGGCATTGTCTATCAGCGTAAGGCATCGTCGCGTCGGTTTTATCCTACTCGTCTGGCAACAACTCTGACGTCGGATACATCCGTTGGGTTGCGGCGGTCCGCAGCTACTGCCATCACAGTGGCAACCAACCAGGATAGTGAAGGTGACGATGGCGATGGTGAGGCAGGCCAGCGCAAGTCAAACTCCAAAATTGGGCTTATTGGCGGTAAGAACAGTGGCTTTATTATTCTCGAAACGAATTATAAGGTCTATGCATATACTGATTCGCCGCTGCAGATTGCCGTCTTAAATCTCTTTTGTCATTTAAGGAATCGGTTTCCAAATATGGTGACCGCACAGATCACGCGCGATTCGATTCGCCGGGCGCTGTCGAACGGAATTCTAGCTGAACAGATTATCACCTATCTTTCTGTACATGCCCATCGACAGATGCGGAAAGTCGGCTCTGAAAATGTGCTACCAACGACCGTGGTTGATCAGATTAAATTGTGGCAGCTTGAAATGGATCGTGTCCGGTCCACTGAAGGTTACCTCTACACGGACTTTCGGGATCAAAAAGAGTACGAGACCATTGCTGGTTATGCCGAAGAGCTTGGGGTTCTTATTTGGCAAAATCAATCACGCCGCAAATTTTTTGTCACACGAGAAGGAAACTCTCAAGTTATCGACTTTGTAAATCGGCGAATGAGGGCTTAACATTGGCGATCATCAGAGCATTCAAAAACTGCACCGGCAAGTTTGGCCACCAAATGTTTGGTCAAAAAGCATAATACGCTTAAATTGCACAGAAACAAAAATAATGAGCTAGAAGATTGTAAGAATTCGATGCAATTTAAACACAATGGGACTAGGTAATACACACCCAATTAAGGACCTCCTTCATCTACTCTCTGCTCTTCGTCGTCAAGCCAATTTTCGTCATCTGCGTCGTTGGCGACAACATCCTCATCATGATTTTGGTTTTCGTTGTTTACAATTTGGGGAGCAACATTTTCTACGGCAACAACGGCGTCGCCTCCTCCACCCATAAATGGTGGCCTAATCACTGGACGACCAAATTGCACTTGCTGCCGGTGGCGATACCACATGATAACTGCAAAAAGTGCCATGCAACCAAGAATCATGAGCGCATCGATGATATCGTCTTGCGACGCTTCAAAAGCTTCAAATGGCAAATCGTCTTCAGCTGGAGCACCGGGTTCAACCTCATCGCCATCGTCAACCAGCCAGTATTTGTAGTCCAGCTCGCTCCACTTTCTCCAAAACTGCTTCCATAGAACACCAATATCAGGGGTGTTTTCCGGTTTGATACTGCGAATCTTGCCACCGCTGATGCGGTTCCACCAGCTTTTGACGTAAAGCTGAATGAGTGCTAGTTTCACAGGAAGATACCCATCTGGGGCAGAGTATAGAGACAAGTCGTAATATCGCTTGGCCAAGTAATAATCTTGCTCAACGCCTACACCGTTCTCATGCATCCATCCAAGATTCCACTGCGCCATGCCCGAATGGAGTTGGTCTGCTGCCGCGATGTAGCACGTTGCTGCTTTCTCAGGGTCACGTTGCGTGCCCAGCCCAGCTAGGTAGTAATCGCCAGCCTTGACCTGGGCATCCCTATTGAGCTGCTTTGATAGCCGCGTCCAATACATGAGGGCTGTTGTGAACGCGTTCTTGAATGAGTGGCTCGGTTTGCTAAGACTTAATTGTGGCCATTTAAGCACCCCTGGGGTTGCGTCTAACAAGAACGCCACATTGAGCTGAGCGGCCTCATATCCTTGCTCAGCAGCAATTAGAAATCCAATGATTGCCGACTCAACGTCGCCATATGCATACATCTTTTGGGCCCACCTAAGAGGCGAATGCATGTCTTCGGGTCGCTCGCACACCTGTTTGAATAACATGGCTGCTTCCTTTTCCCAACCAGGAACACCTTGCCTTGCCAAGTGCTTTGCCCATAAGTATATAGCCTCCAAGTCACCTTCAGCAGCATTTCTCAAGTGGTGAAGCATGTTATCCCGGTCTCCCCGTAACTCGTAGTAGCGCGCCATGTTGAGCTCTGCAAAGGTCAAGGTGCGGTCACCACCAGTGGCCGTTTGCAATAGAGATTTGGCAGTTTCAGGGTCCTTGCTGCCACCAATACCATGAAGCATCATCATGGCTAAGTACGTAAGGGATGTAATGTCTTGAGCTTCTGCGCCGACTTTAAACCACCGTCGCGCCTCTTCTGGGTCCAATGTGACGCCCTCACCACGCAAAATTCGCTGACCTACAAATCCCACACAAGATGCTGCGCACTCGAGCGATTGCTTTGCAATTCTATTGGGCGGCCGCTTCCATTCCAGGTCGCTCGTCCACACGGCAAGTGCGCCTTTGATGGCATAAAACAGTGATTTTTGATAATCCGGCTCGCCGTAGCGACCACCATCATAGAGGAGAAGAGCCATGGCATAATGGGCGCAGACATCGTCGGCATCGTCTGCCAAGTAGCTGAAAAAGTCAAAAGCCTCCTCCACCGTCAGGACGCCAGGCGGGTACACGTATCGCGAATCATGCGCATTATCGTTGGAATTTCCAGAGCTCCTGCCGTAAACTCCTCCAAAAAGCTCATCGGGGATACTCCAGGCATTTTTGGGCATATGCTTGGGCAGCTTTAAGCCGTCGGGCCCGGGGCCGTCCAAGTAATATTCAATAGCTGCATCCGCAGCAGATTCGTAGTACTCAACGGCCTTGTGTCTATCAATCGGCCCAGCAACAGCTGCAATGCTCCTAAATCCCATAGCCATTTTCGCTCGTAGATCGCCGCCATTGGCAGCAAACGTATAATACAACGTCGCAAGTGCCTGGTCCACGTCTACCGTACCAAACAGACCAGTAGAATACGACAATCCCACCATAAACTGCCCTCCTGCGTCTCCTTGATCGGCTAGCTCTTTATAATACTTGAATGAGCTGTCAAGGTCCCTTGGATGGCTGTAGTTTCCATAAAGATGCATGTCGGCAAGCAATTGTAGAGCTTGCTTTGATCCTAGTTGCTTGCTTCTGTTTAAGAGCTCGATTGCCTCTGCACGCTGATTCTCTTCCTCGTCGCTCATAGTCATTTTGCTTGCCTTTAACCCCAAGGTACTTCTCGCCGAATCAAGCATTGTTTCAAGATTCCGTCCACTGGATCCCTCACGGTCGCTCCAAGGAGCAATGCGGCCATACGAGTCCTCCCTGCTGATATTTGCTAATATTCCAATAGCTTTTGTGTACAGCTGATCTTTATCTGGTGGCAGTTTGGCCACTTCGTGCCCTGTCATTAGTGGCACCTGCTGTTGCACTCCTCGAGCTACGGCGCCTGCCACTGTCAGTGGCACGAGCCAATGGAGCCTCATCTTCGTGGTCCAGTCAGCTGTGCACTGCTCCAGCGTTTGACTGTTTCACTCAAGGGTAGGATTTCCGATATTTGTTGGTGGGGTTCAACGAGTGCGACGTGGAACTCTGCCACTGTCGTTCCGAAAGTGAGCATTTACCCATGCATATATATGCACGTCATACAGTACTCGGTAGGATGGCTAAGATTTCGGGCAGTCTTGTCAAGGGCTGGTTGTCACTAAACGGTTTCATGATATTCACAGGATATTTACAAACAACCAGTCACATAGACCAGCGCGGTCGAGTTTACTCTGGACGGGAAGTTGCCGGATAGAGTCGAGATCATAGCGTTCTCCCCCAGATAGGGTTGTTAGAGCGTCACCGATAGATGTTCGAGTACCATAAGTGAGTTGGAGGTCAGATAGCTGCCCAAACACTCGAGAATGACGCGATACAGATAGGTTAGTGCCGTATTCGCGCTGTAGATAGACAATAGGCGAGGCTGTAGTGGCCATTGCTTGCGGTTTTGGTGGGTAGGAGTCGCCGGGCGTGACATGAGCTCTAAAAAAAGTGGAGAGGGGGCGTGAGTCGTTTGGAACAAAGTGCGCAAGGCTCCGTTGATAAAACTGGTCTGCAGATAGGTCAACAGCCAAGTCCTTTGAATTTTCTGCGACAGAGTTTAGAACGTCGCGAGCGTCACGGTGACTAATACGTCCCGTCCCGGATACGTCCAATGCCATGAGCCCGTAGTAAAGCTTGAGATCAATGTCTGTCTCAGCGGCTCTCATTCGCAATACGTCGTCAAATCGAACAAGCCCATCGTGATCAATATCGTAGACAGCAAATATCCGTTCCGCCATTAATCCGGTCGGACTCCTTGGCACCAATGCTTGACAGAGAGATTTTCGAGACAAGGCACAGCCAGCTATATTTTCTGAAAGTGCTACATCTGCTAACGGCCGAAAGCACTGCCATGCTGCTCCAACTTCTGAAGGTGTCATATGATATGTTGCGGCATAGTTGTCAGTTACAACAGCATCGAGTCGCTCTGGTATGTCAATGTTGCGAGCGTTGCGCGCACTTCGCGGTCGCCATGACTGCTGGACCCAGCGAGGACCAAGCGTCACGGGTATCGGTACTTTAGACTTGACAAGGATATGATATGGATCGTGACGCTTTGCCCTCTCGCAAAATTGACACAAGTCTACATCGGCACACTCTGTGCAGTGATATCGGGCACCGCGTATTGGACTAGCACCACACGAATTACAAGTAACTCCGCGGTGGACGTAACCAGACCGACGGGCGTAGTCTTCTGCAATCAAATACAGCAAACTCAGAATCCGCTGGTCCGTTACGGGAGTTTCTTCGCCGCCAACATTCGTACCAGTGCGGTTGGCAACGCCATCTACAAACCCATCCATAGTGCCATCCATCATTCCATCCATCATTCCATCCATCATTCCATCCACCATGCCATCCATCATGCCATCTACCACGCCATCAAATGCTTCTGCCATAGTTCCTGCCATGCTATGGTCATTCGTAGACATAGCGATTGTCCTTTTAGGTTTTACTCGCTCTGATTTTGCGGCATTGATGCCAACCAAGTAGTCGAGGTCCTCCATGGAGACCGCAACCAGCGCGGTAAGCAGCGTCATCACAGCCGCCTAGACGTTAGAATATTGCCATGAGCAATTTCAGCTAGACAGTTTACTTACAGCTGCACCCAACTGATAAGGCAGAGACAAATCCATTACCGTGCCATGATCAACAAATGGCTTTGTAGCAGTTACATGATTTTGACCACCGTTCCATAATGATTGTATCGTAAGTGATCATACATGATGTCTACTGAACATGTGGTATTGGCACAAGAAGTTGTCATCACAAAGTCCCGAGCGCTAACGGAATACTACACGCGGTGCATCGACACCAGTGGGCCATTGCCAAGGGGCTCGTAGTGACGCCCAGCAAATGCGGGGAACCTTTCGGAGCCTTTTCCGGGGTTGGGATCAAGGTGATTTTCGGAGGTTGGTCGGACCACCAAGCATGAGTTGCACTCCTTCCAGAGACACAAAAAACAAAACGCATTAAACTAATCAAAATTTATGTATTGGAAATCAACATAGAAAGTTGCTTACGTTCTAGAGATCCATTATGCTGAACAAAACGAAATCCTCCGTCCGTCCGTCTATCGGGCCAGCACGGCTGAGTAAAAACCTTGGCAAGTCGATGCGGGATCAATCGAGAACAGGACCACCCAAACGACTTTGTTTGACACATCTAATCACAGTCCACTGTATCCAATGACAAATAAGTCCGAAACGTATGGCTCGAGAGATTCTGTCACCAGTCCATGCATGTTATATGCGCAGGCGATGCACCCAATGTTTCGCGGGGAGTCGAGGGTTAGGCCCGGGACGGCATGAGCCCGGAATCGCGCAAGGCGGGGTAGCCGCGGGGTGGAATATTTAAGAGCCCGCGTCACGTTATCGTTGTGAAGGTATAATCTGATCGGGTCATGAACGTAGCTAGCAGAAGACTGTCGCAGATTACTCGTCATGTGGGGACAGCGCAAAGGCGCTCGCAACAGCTTAGAATGATGTCGACAAAAGGCGACGCCGACCTTGGTCCAGGAGGCGTCAACTTCCACCACTTGAATCCAGCATACTTTTTACCACGAGCAGCTGCTATCGAGCCGCTAGCCCCTGGTGTCGTGCACCGGGATGCCGGTGGAAACGACCTTGAACGGACATACGAGCAGCTGGCAACACGGGTTCGACATTTGGCATACTTTTTTAAACGCAATGGACTCAAGCGCATCGCTATCCTTGGTCCAAACACACCGGCACACCTCGAGAGCATGTTTGCTGGTACTGCAAGCGGGGGTATTATTATGGGCCTAAACTACCGGTTGCGCAAATCAGAGATCGAGTACATGCTGGATCTTGGAAAGGCCGATACCGTCATTGTTGACCAGCAGTTTCGAGATTTGTTAGATGACAAGCCAGGTCGTCGTATAATTGTTGACACCGACGATGTTGGCAACGAAAATTGTGATTACAAGCGTGCTCTCGCCGAGGGAGCAACTTACGACAACGGCTGGGAGCAACTTCATGTTGAGGAGCAGGACGAAAACAGCCTGCTTGGTCTATTTTTTACATCTGGCACTACCGGCAAGCCCAAGGCGGTCGAGTATACTCATAGGGGTGTGTATTTAGCGGCGCTGGCCAATGTGATTGAGTCTGGTCTAAACGGCCAGGGCATCTTTGGCGACAACCGATGTGTGTACCTGTGGACACTTCCTATGTTCCATGCTGCTGGCTGGACATACCCATACGCGGTGACGGCAATCCGAGGCACTCATGTGTGCCTGCGCAAGATTGATGCCGACTATTGCTGGGAGGTTCTCGAGAAGCGCCGGATTACGCACATGAACGCGGCGCCTACCGTCAATGCCATGCTGCTCAACTCTCCAAAAGCCAAGCGCCTCGATCAGCAGGTGCGTGTTATCGTGGCTGCGTCACCACCGTCAGCCAAGCTGTTCCAGGACATGATTGACCACAACCTGTATCCAGTGCACATGTACGGTCTGACGGAGACGTATGGTCCATTTACTCGAACCTACTTCAACGAGCATTGGCAGAACCTTCCTAGAGATGAGCATTATAAACTGCTTGCACGCCAGGGTACGTCTTTTGTGACAAGTGCCGCCCTGCGCGTAGTTAATTCACAGTTTGAGGATGTCAAGCGAGACGGGCAGGAGATTGGTGAGATTGTTATACGAGGCAACATTGTTTGTAAGGGCTACCATGACAATGTAGAGGAAACCAACAAGAGCTTCCACACTTGGTTTCGGTCTGGTGATCTTGCCGTAATGCACCCAGACGGCAATATCCAAATCCTGGATCGTAAAAAGGACATTATTATTTCGGGTGGTGAGAATATCTCGTCAATTGCCGTCGAGTCTGTGATTGTACGTTACCCAAATGTCTTTGAGGCCGCCGTTGTTGGCGTTCCGCACTCGCTCTACGGTGAGGTGCCGTTTGCATTTGTGACTGCTCGTGATCCGTCTGTGGCACTGGATGCCCAAGCTTTACGCGGTTGGCTGCGCGACCAAATGGGCGCATATCAGGTTCCTAAAGGCATTGAGATTGTTAAGGATCTGCCAAAGACGTCTACTGGCAAGGTGCGGAAAAACGTGTTGCGCGACGAGGCTGCAAAGATAGTTCAAAAGATTCCCGACTTTGACGCCAAACCGTCAACACACCGGGTCAGCATGCGGTAGCTTTTCGTTGGTGTGACTACGTTGCCATTGCAATCGCTTCCACGAATATGATGTTACATGCAAATGCTCTTCAGTTATTTCTTTGTAGTTGGTATGTTATTCGTCTGCCTTTGTCCAGCTTGTAGTAGTACGTACCAGATCGCGATCCTCGGAATGCGGACGTCCTATAGCAAGACACCAATCAATGCATTGGTCCCATTGTCATAAAATAACACATGCAATGATATCCACTTTGTTGTAGCTGCTTCTCCACAATCCTGATCAGAATAACTTGAAAGAACACTACCGGTCCATTGTGTTCGATGATCGGCACGATACTGCGCCGTGCCATTGCCTATCATGTCTGAGATCTGCAAACCCTGCATGTTTATAACTAGAGGTTTGTTTTGATCGATTAACACTGCATCGATATTTCACACCAACAAGCTATATGGCAACGAGCTGAAACTTACAAGAGAAAACCGTTTGAGAATTCTTTCAATATGGCGGAAGAATCGCCACTGCTCGCTGTTGCAGTACCGCTAAGATACACATGTTGGTTCAAGCCAATTGCCAATGGCCGTCAACAGGTGTTGTTCGAAAGCCGGACGAACCATTGGAGACCGCGAGAGTCCATGGGACGAGGCGGCTATATTTTTGACAATCTATCTGCCGTCAAGGGTGTTGTAAACTTGATAAAACAAGAGTCGGACGAGCTGCGTGTCGTGTTGGAGACAAGTGACATAGCCGTGACTGGACGATTTGTTCTCACAATCAATGGCGAGGGCAATGCTGTGCAGCGAGCCCGCAAGCAAGTGCTTGAGAAATATGTGGAAATTGAAAGAGGCTGTATCTCAGTTGATTCACGCACAGTACTCAACAGTGCAAACATGCCGGATGAAAATCTGCTGCACTCTCTCGGTGAGATTGCCCAGTCCGCCGGAGTTGCGCTCATGATGACCGATTTTTTGGATTCGTCACTGCAAACCGGAATGTCTGGAATGGACCGGCAACGAGGTAGTTCCCAGTGTTATCATATTATGTTTTGGGGTGACCAGGATGCCGTCGCGTACGCAACCACCCAACTCGAGGCGTTGGTTGCGTTTAGAAAAGACCAGCATGTCCACGCACTGGACATGTCTTTCTCACTTCAGAGTTTGGTTGCTGGGCCACTGCGATCAAACTTCTCGACTATTGAAGAGCAAACCAACACGTCTATTCTGACCCACGATGTTATGCCTCGACTGCTGAGCTCTAATATTAACCGAATCCACAATCTCAATGTCATGTACGTCACCGGCCAAGCTACAAGTGCCTCACTAGCTCGAGCCCTTGTATGTGAAGTACGCAACCGCACGCCGGCAATCATTCGTGAGTGCGTGCTGACCTACGGAAAACTGGATCAAATCATCCTAGCATTCCGCAAAACAGCTCTGCCAGTGATAATGCGCAAATACGGCACCTTCATTCAGTTACCTCATTTAGGAGCGACAGAGGCGCTAGTGCGGGTGCAAGGTGCAAGTGCGTATAGCGTGGACCGCACTATCGCTGAACTCATGTCGCTGTGTTGCGAAATATATGAGGCCGAATATTGGGCAGAGGAAGAAATATCGTTGGCGTCTGATACAACTATGTCAATATTAGCATCTATTGCCGCTTCTACTGGGTGTACCTTCTCTATGAGCAGCGGTTCGGCGTGCCATGCCATCGGGCTGCAGGATAACGTCAGGTCGGCCGCGGCAGCACTGGACAGCAAGTTTGGTAAGCCACAACACATCAACTGGCGCGTGGAGGTGCCAGTAGAGCACAAGGACTTTATTGTTGGCCGTAAGAGCGGCAAGATCCAGCGAGTTACCCAAGGGTCCAACTCGTCTGTCGCATTTGAGCCATTTTCGGAACACAATTTTTACGTCAACCTTCACGCAGATACAATCACCGCGGCAAATGAGGG
>JAJLWU010000042.1:0-42407 GCA_030570855.1 Tardiomyces digboiensis | reverse complement strand
CGACCACTTCTCTTGTATTTTGTTCGCAAGCGGATAGCAGAACGCACTACAGTGAGGCAGCCGATTAATTTATCGGTATATTCACAGAACATTATTACGCTGCTCAACGCCTCCCTCTCGGCCTCGGTTCAAACCATTCATGGGCTCTATAATTTGCTGCAAAATGACCTCTACGCGACATTTGGATACCTCGACCGTGAGTATACGTTCGCGTCTGCTTCAACACTCGTATTGTATCGCGTCGCATTTGGAGTTTGTGCCAGTACATGCCCCTACGTCAAGGAAGCTTTGGAATTGCTACATCATTCAGAGAAGCATGGAAATGCCAATGCCAAGACCCGAAGGGAACAATTGCTAGACTTGATAGCCACATTTGAATTCATGGACCACCCATGTCCTCATACGGCCAAATACTTTAGTGATTGGCTCCTGCAGAGTACTGTGTCCACCACGCAGGGTACTCCTGTAGGTGATCCTCATCACTACAGTTCTCCAGAGATGCAAAACTACCAGACTTCATTGTTTGCTAGTCATGGGCTTGCTGACATGCCTATCAACAAACATATTGTCGATGAAGTGTACTACGGCGGTGTTGATATGGAAAGAGATATTTGGAACGAAGTAGCTGCTGGCGGTGCTTGGATGGGAGGTGCCAGCATGCTGACTGCATTGGATGAATTCAGACATTTAATTGATAGTTGACGACAATTTTGGAACGATTTTACGGCTTTGTTTCTCATAATAATGTTACGTTATTGTATTTTCCAGCGGGGCTACTATAGAATAGCAGCGATAATAAATCCACCGCCAAGGCACACGTGCGTAGTAGAATCAGAGAGAACAGAAGTGCGTTACTCCCGTAAATACGAAAAATGCGTTTCTTCAACTCTCTTAAAGATAATTCACTCCACGAAAATCCCTGATCAATGATTTAAATACATAAGCAATTCTTCGAGGTTCCTCCCATTGCTGCAATCTATTGTTACGTGCTTGTTGCAAGTGGAACATGCCTCTATGATATAGTTAACGCTCCACACATTCTGTACACCGACAGTCCCGAGGCACAAAACTGTTTCTAGCTAACGTGATTTATATGTCAGCGCCGCAGTTGTACAAGCCATGCAGACGCGTGAACTTTCCCTCTCATTAGTACCTTAAATGTGAAGTGAAGAGCGCTCAAATTCTAATGATAAATCGAGATTTATCCAATTAGCTGTACGGGTCTTCAAAAAGGTCAATTTAAAAGTGTTCGAGAAGCCGCCAGAGCATTCGGTGTCAACCATAGGACTCTCCGGCGGCGTCTTAATGGTACGCCTGCTAAGCGTGATTTAGTCTCACCATACCGGAAATTGACCAATTCAGAAGAGCCTGTACTTGTAAAGTCCATTTTGGATTTAAATAGGCGCGGGTTTCGACCAAGATTGCAATATGTAACGGAGATGGCCAATCTTATCGCTGCAAGACAAGGTACCCCTGGTCGGCAAGATCTGGACTTCTAACTTCGTTCAGCATCATGTTTAACTTGAAACAAGGCTCCGCCGGAAATATGATTATCAGCGCTCTCTCTGAGGACCCTGTGAAAATAAAAACTTGGTTCAAGCTTGTTGCGGACTCTGTGATCCAGTATGGCATAGTAGACAGCGATATCTACAATTTTGACGAGACTGGTTTCCAGTTGGGCGCTATTTCCACAGCAATGATTGTCACGGGTGCACATGGATCGAAGCGACCCAATTCTATTCAGCCTGGCAACAGAGAGTGGGCCACCGTGATTGAAGGCATTTGCGCACAGGGCTGGGAGATCCCACCGTTCATTATACTCACGGGACGAGTCCATCAAAGTACTTGGTATGCAGGCGTCACTATTCCTAGTGGCTGGGCAATTTCTGTTAGCACTAATGGCTGGACAACGAATGAACATGAGCTCGAATGGATCAAGCATTTCGATGCCCATACAAAGCAACGATCAACTGGAAGGAAGCGCTTGCTAATAATTGATGGCCATAAGAGCCATCAGTCGGCGGAGTTTCAACATTATTGCGAGGAACACAATATTATTACTCTCTGTATGCCGGCTCACTCGTCCCATATCTTGCAGCCTCGGGACGTTGCCTGATTTGCGCCACTAAAGCAAGCATACGGCAAACAGATCGAGAGTCTCATGAGGGCACAGTTCAATCATGTAACAAAACTTGCCTTTCTCACTGCATTTGTGAACGCGCATAAAGCGTCAATGAGCGAGAAGAACATTAAAAGCGGATTCAGGGCTACAGGATTGGTACCCTTTAAACCTGATTGCGTTCTCTCGGTACTGGATCACGGATTGACCCACTCCTCCTTCGAGCCCTGAAGCAGCGTGGGTACCCAAGACCTCTCAGAATCACAAAGAATTCCAAAGTCAGAGTACGTTGGTCGAAGACAAAATTGCTAGGTATCTTAACAGTTCTCCGACCCCAATATTCCAGGCGGTAACCCAGATCTTGAGAGGTATGGAAACCATAATGCTCGAGAATGTCCTCAAGGAGCGAGAAAACCAAGAGCTGCGAAGTATGATCAATACTCTAACGAAGCGGAAACGACGGGAGAGGAAGTATGAAATTAAATAGGCCCCTTCTCTCAGAAGAAGCTACGAAACTGGGTCAGGAACCTGCTGAAGCCACGGAGGTACCTGGCACCGATGAAGATGTTAATGGGCCAAACGCGAAAAGAAAACGCTGCCGCCGATGTAATTTGGGTGGGCACAATTCTAGAACTTGCACTAAATAGAATATTATTTTTTTCTTCCATTTATTTAGTTAAGTTGCGATTTATGCCACAAAATGCCGGATCGCGTTGTACAACTGCGGCGCTTACCTATATGCGGCGCTTACATATAAAACACGTTATCTTTAAGCCATCAACTATGTTACATATTAAATAGAGCGTCTGCGGTAGTGGCAGCGGGGACTCCTGTCCATGCTTCAAGTTTCTGCTTATTCGTACTTAGAACAAAGCGGAGCCCAAGCTTGGATCGGACTTCGCTACAGGGGAGTGAGTCAACCCAGGCTAAGCCTCCGTTTCGGGAGACCAGGGAGATGGAAGTACTGGGGAGCTCCTGGCAGCGAGCAATTAGGTGCTCAACAAGTTGCTTGATACTCTTCGAACGTGGAAGATTATGCAAGCCCATTGCCCATTCAAAAACTCCACGCTTGAAGTAAAAGTCGACATCTTCAGATGAGGACACGCCATCGCGCAAAGACTGCAAAAGCCACAAATGTTGTTTGATCGCTGTTTCTGAGGAAGTTCGCGTAATTGCCTTGAAAAGAGGGATCTCAGACGGAAGTAGTGAGGGCCCTGACATGAGGAACTCAGTAGCGTTCTCGTGTAAAAAGTGGTTGGGCCGCGTGATAATTTGAAGGAGGTTGCCCAGAAAATACGCAAAGCTTGGAAGCATCTTCCCAGCCTCAATGAATGTCAATACCTTTCCAATTAACAGCTTAACCGCCAAGCGCTCCTTATAAGTTGAAGTAACGCTTTCGTCTTCAGATATGTTCAGGTAATTGAAGACAGCGGTGAGAAATGATTTTGCGATACTGCGATAAGATTCCTTCTTGGACGATAAACAGCAGAGCACATATCCCAAACCATGAGACTCGACAAGCAGCTTCACATCAATTACACCATGAGGTCGGAATATCTCGCTGCAACTAACTAGCATCATTAGCAAGAATTCGTCGGCATATGTGTGACTTTCAAATATCTTTTTAAATTTCTCACAGTTTTGTAGCGAGTCGGTGAGAGAGTTGGTGATTTTGAGCTCAGAAGCTTCAGGGTCAAAGCATTTAACCGTTTCCCTAATTGTATTGGAATCAACTGTCACATCGAAACCCCCTTTCTCCTTTTCGAACAAAGCGGACTTCTCGTACTCGTCCTCGTTACCAATTGGCCTAAAGACCCACGAGTATACCAGATGAGTCCACGCGAAACTGGTCTGAGATTCCATGTCCCTCAGAATATCCATCAATATCATATCTTTCGGCGCCTTCGTTCCCCCATACCGTAAAAGGACTTGCCTCATCGTGTCCTGAGTAGAAAGCCCCTTTTTATCCAAACCAAACAGTTTCCATAATGTCAATGCCTGTAGCTCTGTTATTTTATCCAGCCGTTCCTGATGCAACATCATTTGCGCCAGTCTAGCAGCTTCGATTGTGGTTTCACTAGCTCTAAAAACTAACACGGCCACAAGATACTGCATCGATTCCGCATCAATGAACTTCTGAATTGCACTTTCAATATACGCATTGAGAACACTCTTACCGGCGAGCTTCCATACGTCAATATCGTTGTTTAAGATTGTTTTTGCTGTCTGTTAGTTTCGGGAAACAAGTGAAGTTGGACCATGTTGGACGATGGTCTGAGGAACTTACCGAGTAGAAGCGCAAATGATGTAACCTTGGTAGGAAGCACTGACTCTTCGGAGCAGCTTTTCGTGAGCCACACCACGCATCTCTGAAACCAAGTACGGAGCTCTGGGCGAGGTCCAAGAGAATTATATAGAGACGCTCCAAGATCCACAAACTCTGGAGAGATAGTCTCAGATCCCCGAGCATTCGATACGAGCTCCAAGACGGTTCCAAGAAGACTCTGGTTCAAGAGATTATCGGCAGCCAGAACAGCGAGAAGCTCAAGAGCACTTTGTGAGTTCTTCTTAATTGCCATGTTCACAGCTCTGCCAGTGAGATCAGAGTCCCTATATGAAGTATTCCGATAAACAGCTGAGAGAACGTCAAGAAATCCTTCATCATCAGCCATTCCTCTGACATGCTCGATCAGGGACTCTGGAAACGTTTTAGATGTACGGACAGCGTCGGCAAACAATCCTGGGTAGTCAAGTAATTCCGCAATACTTGTTTCAAGGCCCTTGGGACCATGTTTTATCATCTGCCCCACCTCTGAGCGAAGCTCACCTGTTGACCCAAACTGGTGAAGAATCAGGAGGATGGAATCCATAGAAAGTGTGACCGCTCTGTTGTTCAGTTCTTTAAGAGCCGTACTAATGAGATTCTGCTTCCTTGACGAACAAGCAATTCCTTCCAGAGATTTGTCCGTTAACACCCACAATGATGCTTCATTTATCAAGGAAGAATCCTCTGTCCACTTCCGCAGGGCCTCAATCTCACTATTTGATGGACCAAGTCTACGGAATGTGGCGTAGAATTCGCTTAAAACCGTTTCATGCAAGCTTGACAGCTGTTCAAGAACTCTCTCATTGACCAAACAACTAACAAGAGACTTTGGAACAAGAGAAAATAGGTGGACTGCGTCTGAAGGACTTGAATGCCTTGCCCTGAAAATGAGGGCGGCAAGCTCAGCGGTTGAATCAACGGATCCTAAAGCTCTTATATCAGTTGATTCTAGAATTTCGTTGAATCCGCTGCGTTTATCACTTTCCAGAGCACAGGCTCCTGCCGATATTGTCTCATATCCCTCACGTTTCAAAAGCTCACCGGCTAGAGTCCAATTCTCACCACAAATGCAGCAATCACGAATATAGCGCCGCAGCCACGACACGACACGCGTTTTGCAATTATCATCACGGACATACTTCACCTGCTCCGTGAGAGTTACTGTAAGGGGGCTGATGTGCAACTTTGAAGTGTCATTGAGTTCTCTTTTCAGTTGGGAAATGCGATCGACATATTTATAGGGCGTTCTCATGGCCCGCGCCACAGATTCGTCCAATAGACTGAAAATACTTTCCAAGCTATCTCGATCTGCGGTTAGTTTGAGTAAAATGTGACGAAGGAAAAGCCTTACCTTGTGGAATACTTTCAAGCGAGTTGGACAATATAGAAATGGGAGACACAAATCCGCTCTGTTCAAACAGTAGGGTAGGCCGAACTAAGTCAAGAAGAATATTCTCCGTCTGAGACATGAAATACTTGCTGTGCAATACACGAAGTCGGAGCAAAGATGTAAAAAGAGAATAAGAAGAATTAGGTAGCTTATTCCACCATTTCCCTGCACCACTTGCAAGAGTTTGGACGGAGAGTGCATCCTGGACTTGCAGAAGCTGGTATCCTGACCCACTATGCTGAATCTTGTCCCAAAGCACAGGTACTCCTGTAAGAGAGGTGGGGTATGCCTCGGCGTAGCAAGCTAACGCCCTGAATAAAGTTGTGCGCAAAAGAGGACCCTCGCGGCCAAGGAGGTGCACAAGGGTCGAAAACTGCGGCAACCTCCATCCCACTTCATCGTGTACGTCTTGGAAGCCCCACTCTTTGGACCGGTAGTATATTTCCACGGTCTTCAGCTTCTTGAACACTTGAATGATGGCTTGCATAGATAGCAGCTGTACCAGCTTCGATTCGTGCTTCAGACATTTTGTCAAATTGTCCTTTTCCAAGATGCCGGGTAGAATATTGTCACAAACTAGATGAGCTGCTGGTGGGCGTACATGCTTTAGCACTGGAATGGGGAGTGATATAACCCTAGCTAAGAAGCCCATGAGACCCACCCAAAATGCCGTCAGCTTGGGGGAGATAGAAAACGAATCGTTGAGCATCTTCATGTAAACTGAAACCAGCTCCGGGGAAGCCCTCAGAATGTCAACTGCAAGATCTTGTTGTAGATCCTGCTCCCATGGCTTAAGCAGCTTCAAAAGCGAAACCAAAACCTTGTTGAAAATACCACCACTACCCTTGTCATCGTCTCTTGGATACCATCCATTATCCGCAAACTTTATGCCACGAATTGAATCCGTCGCTACAATCCTTAAAAAGTCTGCAGCCTGATTGCTTGCATCATCGGATCTAGCCAATATTTTGACGAAACAGCCTAGAGCCCAGTCACTGAAAAAATTGATCTTGGTGGTCTTTGGAATAGCAGAGTCATGAAGCAGGCAATCCCGTAGCGTGACAAGTTGGTCACGTATTAGAGCTTCATCATCTTCAGCAATCCTTTTCAACCATCCACTGATAATCTTCCTCTGAGAGATTAAATCTTTGCGCACAGATGAGTTTCCATGTCGAATAAAAGACAGATAAAATCTAATAAACGACTCTCGTATGCTTTCATCATTACCTCGAGTCTCGTGAGTCTCCAGTATTTTCGAGTATGCGTTCAGCGTGAAGTCCACATTTGCTGCCAGCTCCGGCACCAGAGAGCCTTTCTGATACTCTACAAGAGCCAAAAGCAGTTTTATCGCAGTCTTCGTCGGTGCAGGTCGGCATGCAAAAAGGCTTCTGTATATGGGCTTAAGGTGCTGCTCGATAATTTCCTTTGCGAGCGCAGATCCCGCAGGGGTCAGGAGTGGATGTGCATTGCAGCTTTCAATTAGCTCTGCTAGCCTCAGCTGTACTCCCGGTATCTTTGCATGGTTGTTTGTCGCAATGTAGTACGTCCACACCTGAATAACGCGTGCGCCGTATCCTCTTTCCAGAAACTTTTCTATGGCAGCCGCCCGGGTCTCTTCGGGCGATAACAGCAGCCCAGCTATTTCATTTAAAACGCTGTCATCTACGTCCTCTGCGGAATACTTTGAGCGACCCTTGGGCTGACTGCCCTCGAACTCGTCTCTCTGCCGCTTCATAGATGAACGAATCCCCAGTACTTTGCCTGGGGCTGCCTACTAGATATTTTCCGAGGCTAGGTGAGTCAGCCGTGCAATCGACGATGACGGTTCTAGGATGATTATGCTGCACCATGTTTTAGCCATGAGTGGAGAGATTGATGGATCTAGAGAGGCCACGGAGTTTGTAGAAAAGTTCAAGAATGCATTAAAGAACGAGAGAAAGGTTGATATTGATGATGCTAGCGAGATACTCCGAAGTTACCCCGTCAAACGCCTCGTGGCCATGGGCGTCGCAATCTCCAACCTCACGATGAGCTCAATTAGAACAGGACTGGGAGGGAAGACCATCATTGAGCTTGAATTAGATAGCGGCGTGTCTGTGACGGACCAGATAGATCCTGGCCGAATTAATGTTGGAGATATCGTCAAGGTGGAGGCGCAGTCTACAAAAGGAGGACCTGCAAAACCTTCCAAGCCGAAGGATAAAGATAAAGCTCAGGAAGGCGATAACGAAAAGCTCTATGCGGAAGGTGTCATCACTAAAGTGGCTGCAAAGTCTGTGAGCGTTGCTATTGATCAGAAGTTCGAAGATTCCGCAGGAAAGTTGACGGGTCGTTTGTGGATTGCGCAGATAGCCAACTCCGTCACATACAAGCGAATGGATTGGGCACTGAGTGAAATTCCCAAGCTGGAAAAAAAGTCTCGCCTGGGAAGGATACTGCTAGGAATTGACACTCAGCCCACAGTTGGCCTAGCAAGCGATGTAAAATTTCTGGACTCGAGTTTAAACAGTCCGCAACGTGCAGCAGTCCAGCAAGCTCTCGGGAGTGAGCTTTGCATTATTCACGGACCGCCTGGTACCGGAAAGACGTATACAGTGATTGAGATTGTTAGACAATTGGTAGCTGCAGGGGAGCGAGTCCTCGTTTCCGGACCATCAAATATCTCTGTGGATAATATCTTAGAGAGGTTAAGCAACCACTTGAAAGGAAATCAGCTGGTACGCATGGGGCACCCCGCAAGACTTATTGAGGCGAACTTAATCCACTCGATTGAAATTGTTTCGAAAACGTGTGATCAGGGAGCGCTTCTCCGGGACGTGCGTTCAGATATCGACGCAGAGCTGGCTAAGCTCCGGAAAGCACGCTTTGGACGTGAACGTAGAGCCGTCTACGCAGAGCTCAAGGAGCTCCGAAGAGAGTACCGTCAGAGAGAAACGAGCGTCATATCAGATATTATTAAAGGTGCGTCTGTTGTAGTGTCAACGCTTCATGGAGCTGGCAGCTTCTCATTGACTACAGCGCAGAACTCATTGGGCGAGAGACCTCTATTTGATACAATTATCATTGATGAAGTATCGCAGTCTCTCGAACCCCAATGCTGGGTTCCATTAGCCACATGCCCGTTGGCAAAACGGCTGATTGTTGCCGGAGACAATCAGCAGCTCCCTCCTACGGTCAAATCAATGGAGTTCGAGTTCAAATCACTTCTTGAGACGACTATTTTTGATCGTCTTGTAAAGCTATTTGGTGATGTGATCAAATGCACGCTCACAATTCAATATCGGATGAACACAACAATTATGGATTTTCCCTCAAAGCAGTTATATGACAACAAGCTAATCGCTGCAGATAATGTCAAGGATAGGGTGCTCTGTGAGCTGCCTGATGTTGAATCGAATAGTGATACAAATTGTCGTGTTCTATGGATAGACACACAGGGTGATGATTTTCCCGAGAAGTCTGCTGAGGAAAACGACGAGCTGGATAACAGTCGTTTGAACGAAAATGAAGCCTATACAGTCGTTAAGTACATTGAAAAGCTCGCTAGTTACGGTGTTGAGTCAAAGCACATTGGTGTCATTTCGCCGTATAGTGCTCAAGTGTCATTTCTTAAGGAGCTTCTTGAAAAGTATCCTGGCCTTGAAGTGTCTACTGTCGATGGGTTTCAAGGCCGCGAAAAGGAAGTTATCATCATCTCGCTTGTTCGGAGTAATGATAAACGTGAAATCGGCTTTCTTTCTGACGAGCGGCGTATTAATGTAGCTATAACACGACCAAAGAGACAACTCTGCGTCATCGGTAATATGTCGACTGTTTCCAGTACTCGATTTCTCAAGGCGTGGGTGGATTGGGCTGAAACGTATGCTGACATTGAGTATCCAGACATCGGTGACATTCTGTCATAAATTGCATATGATAATTAACTATTGTACAGTAGTGGTTACAAGTCTAGTTTTTCTCGGGCAGCCACAGAGTGAGCTCCCTTTCAGCAGTGGCGAGTAGCATGGTCTTCGTGCTGAACCCCAGGACCTCTGGCATCCTTTTACAAGGAAGCGAAGCTGCAGGTAACAGTGTCCCTCCGGGCTCCGGAAGGGCTGTTAGGTCCCATATGTGCACCTTGCTATCTCCTGAACCGCCGAATACATATCGGCCATCGACGGTGAAAGCTGTGTGCTTGGTGGGTCCACGACGGTGACGAGCAAGAGGCGCATGGCCCCGAAGCTTTGCCAGAAGCGTGACGTTATAGCCATCAAATAAATAATGTGTATCACCCGTGGTCGAGAGCAAAACGTATTTACCTTGGTTAGAGAACTCAACTGATGTCCAGTCTACTCCTTGAGGCGTTCCAGCAAATGGAACAGATAAAAATGGAGCCCTGTCGTAGGATTTAACGTCATAAAATGAAATTGTTTGGACGCTTTGGCTCGCGACAACAAACACCATGCCTGTCGCATCAAAGGTCGTCAGTGCAGGACCTGGGATGTTTAATAAACCCTGGCGTCAGTACAACAAATCAAGTGTGCTGTTTAAGCAACCCGAAACACGAAACGCGAAACACTTACATGGCAATTAGGAGACCGGAGATCCCATAGCCGAACCGAATGGTCACGGCTTGCAGATATAAACATATCATCAGTTGGCGAGACTTCGAGTTGTGTGACCTTGTCTTTGTGGCCCTTGAAGTATCGCACGTATTGGTTATCGTGCAGCGATAGGTACCGAATTGTGTCTATAGTTAGCCATCCCGCAGGTGAAATAAAAAAGATAGAGCGAAAGATGACTTCACGTACCGTCTTCTTTGGTCGACGCATAAACACAGTTCATTGAGTTGTGAGAAAACCGGGCAAGATTACACCCATATTTTTTGGAGTAGATTGTTTTGTTATGCTTGCCCGACTTGCAGTCGTACAGCTGAATAGATTCGTCATCAGGAGAGCACGTCAGGCACCATAATCCTGTATCATCAAAATCCAATGAGGCGACCCACGCCGCTTCTGCATGATAATGCAAAGTCTTTGTAGGTTTGAAGGAGGATAACACCTCCATATTAAACGGAACGGCCGACGACGATCCTTTTGACATTGGTACCGCCTGCTCCGTTGATGTTCAAGTCAGAATTGATTGTAAGCTGACGAAAACGTCAGCCGTGCCAGTGGATGAAACGGTAACTAACTCGTACTAAACAAGGATACGGCGATCACAAGATCGGGCGCGCACGTCGTGTGTAACTGAACAGAACAGCAGTCTGATTCTTCACAATTCCGCTAGCTTATTTTCTATCTGCGCGACTGTTTTCAAATATAATGGGAACTGTACGTTTTGCTGTGTCTTTTGTGTTTGGTTTGCATGTTTTTTTTCTTTGGTGGCGCTATCGTGAGAGTGAGCTCATGAACTTCGAATATGGCATTATGTAGCCTGATGATGAAAATTCTGGTGGGTCGGCGGGGGGGGATGGAATTTTGGTATATCGTCAGTTGTGACAAATGAACTAACCGCAGCTCGGTCGATTGGTACATTGGTCTGTGGATCTTGTTCTTATCAGTGCCGTTATGGCAGGCGTTAAGCGATCTACGGGCCTAACGCTGAAGACCAACAATATTGAGTCAAAAGATGCCAAGTCACTTGTGGAACGATATCTGGACGTTGGTGAGTGGGTGTTTGACGCATCGGTTGCATTTATGGGCAACTCGGCATATTGTGAACGCAAGCGCTGACGTTTCGGCTCTTTATCTATTTAGTTTAGTCTCCTCTCTGGTTTAATGTACAACTTGACGAATATTACTGGAGTATTATTATGATTCTGGTGCGGCGACGGCGAATGAAATGTAGCTATTTCCTCTTGGCGGTTAATTTCACAGTACCCAGGTGCTGTTTCCCAGCTTTAGTTAATTGCCTTTTAAAGTCCACTTGCTCAAGTGTATTTGAGTATCCCAAAGGAGGGCATATAAAGAGTGCTGAAAAAGTGCATGGCCATCGTAATGTATTACTGTTATCGTCCTATGAGATCCAGTGCTCTTTCAGCACATGCCTCTGGTGTCGTGTCCTTCGTGTAGACAATATGCTTTGCAAGTATCTTGTTGCTCGGATGCTCCATGAAATGCCGATTAAGACCCAACTCATGACCTCTTCGAGCCTCTGTAATCCTCACGGCCTCTTCTACATTCTCACATGGCATAAACAAGATGACATTGCGATACGGCTTGATCTGTTCCGCGATCCTTGCCAACTGTTTGGTGTCCTCATACACAGAATGCCCAGCCCCGAAATCAAGAATCTTGCCGTGGAATTCATCACCTGTTTTGTTGGCATTTTGTAGGATGTGCGATACTGCCTGGTACTCAAAGGGCTTCCAATGATTGTAAAGGGCCCACAGTCCCTGTTCCTCGTAAATCACTTGGGCCCTATCTTTGTCATAGTTGTAAGGAGCATATAGTTCATCACGATGCCGATCAAGACTGTAAAGCTCTTTTGATAGAGCGGTTGCAATGTGGCCGCCAATGGTGGATTTCCCCGAACCTTCGGGGCCGATAAGAATTATAGTTTCGTCACGCCTTGGTGATTCTCCCATTACAAGATTAAAGACGTGGGCCAACTATGTTTGCCGTTGATGCTGAGATCCATTATAGACCATGGACCTAACCACGATAAGTAGCGATAACGAATTTTGATATTTCACAAACATTAGAGCGGATCCGGCGCACACTTTACCCCAAAGCCAACATGGTGTTGCCTATACATCTTTACGATGAGCTCAAGGTTTGGATGGCGGAAAACGATATCAAAATCTCGCCACTGCTGTCTGTCAGACAGTCGTCCTTGGGTGGCACCGGCGTGTTTGCCGACGCCGACCTTCCTGAAGATACCGTGCTTCTCGAGGTGCCAAAGGAGCATGTCCTTTCTCCTGTAACGTAAGCTATCGGATTATTTCTTTTCTGGTATTTGACCCGCATCCTAATTACAGTTGTGGCATTGCAGATTTGTTAGAAGAATGTGGAGTGCGAGGAATGGAAGGTCTCACACTGGCATATATGTTCGAAAAGGCACAAGGCACAAAATCACCATGGTTCCCGTTTTTACAGACAATAGATAGAGCTGATACAACTCAACTGCCGCGATTTTGGTCACCAGATGAGCAGGCGCTTCTAAAAGGCACCGAGGTGGATGCTCTGGGGGGACTTGATGTGGAAGAAGTCAAGGCGATGTATGAAGAGATCATTGCACCATTTATGGCCAAGTATAACAGTTTCTTCAGCGAGATCCCCGAGTATCTAACTTACGATGGATTTGTTAGGTCGCTTGTAGAAGTGTGCGGGCGAGCTTTTGAAGTGGACAACTTCCGTGGACTGTCGCTAGTGCCAGGGGCATGTATGTTCAACCACAGCGACAAAGAGCACGTCCATTTTGAGTCACAGGGACACGTTTGTGATGAATGCGGTGCTCTTGATTACTGTGAGCATTTAGCAGGTTTAGAAATCGATGCAGCTCGCGGAATGCACCTTGGTTCAGATGAGTCTGACAGTGAATTGGAAGAGTTTGATAACGAATCCACTGATGGCGATGTCCTGCATGAAATAGACGATAATGTAGAAATTGAAGATGACATCAACGGAGAACACGAAAGTGAGGACGAGGATGGTGAAGACACGTGCACGATTATTTCTGTTCGACCAATTAAAGCTGGAGAGGAGGTGATGAACACTTATGGTGATTATGGGAACGGTGTTTTGCTTTCCCGCTATGGATTCGCTATTCTGAACAACACCCATGAAGTAGTGGATGTACAATCTGAGCTGCTACGCTATGTCAAACAGCAGAATCTGCAAATGCGTGTTAAATGGTGGACCAGACATGCTTACAGGGCCATTTTTGGATGGCACCCACAAGAATACGACCCATCTGAAATGGATGAAGACGCTGATCCGGAATTATTCAACTGGAAGGAAACACTAAGCATCAATTACGACGGCACCGCCAGTAACGGCCTTCGACTTCTCACGAACATTCTAACTATGAGTCCTGCTAAGTTCACAGCGCTTAGATCTCAGACTGAGCGTGGCAAATATTCTGGCTTGCCCAGAAGTTTGGAAAAGTCAAAGGTGCTCAAATGGATCATCAGTAAGCGTCTTTCGCGCTATGGTGACGGAAATTTGACTGCACACGACTATTTGAAGTTAATATCCGAAACTACCGGCAACAAGAAAACAGCTATGATGGTTGTCGCAAGTGAAAAGTTTGTTCTCGAAAGGGCATTAGCAAGTTGTAAATAGTATTAGCGTTATAGAACAGGAGCAATACAAACATAACGCCACATGCAAATCAACTGATAGTCTTTCAGCATACTATGGATGACTATGGTCACCTAGATGTCTCTTCAGTGGAAGCTGTAGCCGACTGCGGGGGCTCAGTCGGGGGCTGCGCTGTTGTGTGGCCACCATGCCCAGGAGCCGGCCTTCCCGGAGGCTTGCCTGAGCGTTCCTTTTCTTTTCTACGGCGCTGCTTGGCTTCAAAATCGTGCCATTCGCCAAGTTCTTTGAACACTGGGCGCTCCCCTTTAGGCTCTTCAGAGAAATATTCGTGGTAAAGAGCGTCCTTTGCAGAAATTCGAGTATTGGGGTCATAAGCTAGTAATCGGCCCGCAAGATCACGGGCAGCCGGCGGCATCTTGACTTCACTGCAAATATCATCAAATTTACGTGGCCTGATGTCCGTGCGAAGCAGTATCTGGTACCACGGAAGAGTTCGCATTGCAGGCCATGATTCAACATTCGGCGTACCCATGACATTGTAAATGGCGTCCAGCTGAGAAATCTCATCCTTGCCTTGAAAGAGAGCGCGCTTGCGGAACATTTCAACTAGCAGGCAACCCATACCCCAAACGTCAATGGGGAATGAGTAGACGGTCGCACCTAGCAATAGCTCGGGGGGTCTGTACCAGAGAGTGATGACTCGGTTAGTATAATGAGCGTTTGGGTTCGTTGCATCAATCGTGCGGGCTAAACCGAAATCAGCAATCTTGAGGTTTCCCCGATGGTCCAGCAGGATATTCGAGCCCTTTATGTCTCGATGCAGTATTCCCTTGTGATGTAAATATTCGAGTCCGTATAGCATCTGTTTAAACAGATGCTTGATGTTGCCGGGACTCAAAGTGTAGGTAGGGTGGCCGAGTATACCAGCAAGGTCATGCTCTTGATATTCGAAGGCCATGTAGATGTTTCCTTGCTCAATCATCATTTCTTTCAACTTGACAATATTCCGATGTCGCAAGGATTGCAACAGTCGGATTTCACGTATAGCTGTAATAGGCATACCGTCACGCTCGCTCTCCAAACGCAAGCGCTTGAGCGCAGCTGTATACCCAGTGGTCTTATTCTTTGACTTGTACACCTTGCCATAGGTACCCTCTCCTACTTGAAGAACACGCTCATAGATTGAGTTGGACCTCTCCACCAGGACACACATGGGTGTCCGAGTAATCTTACGGGCGCGTGGCCAACTCTTTGCCAAATCAGTCCCTGCCGATGTCTTTGCGCTCTTTCCCTTTTCTGGAGTCTCTTTTGGAGCAGCCGACTCCGGCGCCTGTCCCTGGCGTAATGGCTTGAAACCTCGTCTAGCTGCTTTACCAATTCTGTCTGGGCTCTCAGGCTGCGACTCTCGGCGCCTGGTCGGCGCAGTAGAGCCCGACGGCAGCCTTCGATCCGGTGTACCAATGCGCTTGTCCAACGGTAGTGGTGGCAACGATGCTGGTCCCTCAGCACTACGTCCAGGAGGAGGTGGTGGCGGTGGCCCGCTTCTTGGCGGAGGAGGTGGTGGCCGCTCCGACGGCTGTGGGGGCCTAGGAGGAGGCGAAATTGACCTTTTGCGGGGTCCCAGAGATCTCCTAGTACGTCCTGGAAGTAAATCATCGTCGTCCCCATGCTTACGCGAACTGTCAATCCTAGAGCCTAGGTCATTTTTCAATCGGTCGTAGTCATAGCGGTTCCTTTCACGTTCGCGAGATCTCGGTCCATCGGGCCCTCGCGCTCTCCATGGTCTATCATACACTTCATCATCACCGGTCAGTCTCGCACGCTTATTATGTCTGCCTCGCTCATCTTCTACGTCGCGTGGCCGCCACCCACCGTCTCGCCTGTCACGATTAGATGTGTCTCTGTCGTGGCCCGGCGGCTTGCGGTTGTGTTCGACACGCATCACTTGCGTATCACCTCCCGCCGGTGTTTGTACACTCGACTCTTGATTTTGTTACGAGGACACCAGACCTTGTCTAAGTTCCAGCTCCAAGTTTCTTGGACGGTGAAAACACCATCATCAATCTGTTCCCAAATCCCTTTTTTCTAGCCCTTGCCCTGGATAGAGTACCGTCACCAAAGTTTCCTGTGCCAAAATCTTAGCTTCAAGGACACAAAGTCAACTCTTGAGGGGACAGCGTAATGCCACGTAAATGCATTCTACTGCAAATTGTGCAAATGGTTGCACTGTAGACTTTGCGTCTCTGGTGGCATCTCTGCCATTGGGACCATATGTGGTGGACTGGACTGCATGCTTGCGTCTCTCCATCCGGAGCGAACACAGCATGAACTACGCAACTGCACTGTTATAGAGACCGAATTCAGCATCGTCTTTCTCGTCGTACTCAGATGTCGCTCTCAAAACGAGCTGTCGCACATTATCTCACAATCCCGTGAATCGAGACTATCCCGGCTCATCCATACTTTGTACTCCGGCTTGCACACTTTGCAACAAGAGCCGACACCTAGCACAGCGCTGGTCAAGGAAATGGAGCGCCATCTGGTGAAGATGTCGTCCGAGAGGGCCGAAGTTCAATAGTCCCTAGCCCTGTTGGTCGTGCACAGCCCAACTCTATTATAACGACAAACAACACAGGTCAGGAAACTACGAACTACGGGTTATACTAGTAGTGGAGGGAAATGGTACATAATTGTGGCCGCGCACAATTGATCTGATCCTGTGATTCACATCGCTCACTTCTAAAGAGCGATAAACAACAGCCGCCGTCTGGGCTCTGTTCACTGCGATATAGTGTCAGTCGCGCTTAGCCCAACAACGCTGCACAAAACGATATCCTGTCAAAAGGGCCGTTCAAAACCCACTAAGCTCACAGGTGAACTAACACGAAGCCCGGCCCTGCACTGTCTCGAGAAACACGGCGCCGAGCCGTTTGCACAGCACTTGACTGCTATAGAATAGATGACAATCACAGCGGCGACCCACAAACGCAGAGACGCTCATCCAACTTGTACCTGCTATCATGTAATAAGCTGTAGTGATCAAAGACGCCGTGTTGCGCGCGCCTTTTTCGGGCAACATCCAGCGTATCCGTGGCTGCTAAGCAACACGTGGCCACTTTAAACAATCTTCATCCAAATCACATCTTAAAGTGCAACTGTATCAAGTTTTACATCACCGTGACCTGCGAGGTTCCGCCATGGCGGTCGGTTCTAAGGCGCTTGCCGGTTTAACCAGCCAAGTGGAATGAGGAGACATGGGAGGCGAATCTCTGGGTAAATTACCCGGACAGGCGTGTATGCACAGAATTATGCAAGGATTTATAAGTCGCGAGAGCCAAATACCAGGTTTTGTGCTTCACCGCAACAGTGACATCGTACTCAATGCTTGGGATTCGATCTCTTCTCAGAACGTCACGGGTATGTCCCTTATCTGTTAATTAATGTTCCGGGACGGTAGAGGTTATATGATCCACTGCCCGTTACGTGCGATATACGAATCCGACTAGCTGTACATGTACTGCCAGGTCACGTTGTTCCGCGTCCGTACTAATGTCAGACTCCCATGGTGGGTCGCGTTATGATGCGCTTCCTGTCTGACGAGACACGACATGCTATTGACAGCGCTGTTTCATCCGCTCCTGTTGTTCTATTCATGAAGGGTACTCCGGAGCAACCAGCTTGTGGCTTTTCGCGCAACACGATTCAGATCCTTGGCTACCAGGGCGTTGACCCGGCCAAATTCGCCGCTTACAATGTCCTGGAGGACAATGACCTTCGACAAGGAATTAAGGAGTACTCTAACTGGCCCACTATCCCACAGTTATACCTAAACAAAGAGTTCATAGGCGGTCATGACATTATCGTTTCCATGTCCGAAACTGGTGAGCTCCAGGAGTTGCTAGAGAAGGAGAACGTTCTCGTACCTGACGACGAGTAACACGAGGCAAGTGTTGTGTTTTATGTGTAAATAGAATATTGTTAGTAGCGATTAGAAATTGTATATACGGTACAATCGTTTCTTATCGTTTTCCTGGCACAAATGCATTTGCTAGCTTTAACAAGTTGCGGCAGAATGGTGGACATTGATTTACATGACGGGGGTGCTTCAGAGTCGGAGAGGTATCATAAACAAAGGACACAGTTAATATAGGTTCGTGCCATTAGCGTTGCAATCATGTAGAATAGAGAGAACGCTCCAAAGAAGAACCAACCTCTCAGATTCAAACCATCGAGAAGTATTGGCTAATACGAAACTTTTTGAACTTCAAGCGCGTCAGACCTTTTCCTCCGAGGCCATAGCTATAGCTTTCTGTTCAGTCCCTCGTCTCAAACCTTTTACCTAAAACATCACTAGCACCATTGCCCCTTTGCAGGCAATCTAGCATATGACCAAACTGGCTCACTGACTTCCGTGGCGTCTCCAACAGGCCAATAGGCCTCCAACGAAGCTATACAACCTGGTTGAAAAGAGTCGGTCCATGTAGGTCGGCCAGGAGTACCAGAAGTTCACATGTATGTGATGAGATTGTAAGAGAGCCTGAGAAAGTTACCCAGCAGGCCAGTCGAATGGTCCCGTGCGGCTGTCACAGTTCCCCACTCGACATATCAGGGGGTTTAGTTTTGCTGTCATAAAATGAAACATTGGCATAGATTGGATATGTAACTAGTTCATAACAAGTGTGCCGTTCACGCAGTTAAAGCCCAAGGTGGCGTTATCGCCATTCTCGCACCAGACCTCTGTCACTCTGCTGCCACCCCAGTCCGCAGAGATGTCAATATCTGAAAAGTGAAGACCAGCACAAGCGTCCTCGGTCGGGCATTCCATAACGATGGCATCACGGCCCGTCAGACCGGGGACATCCCACCAAGTACCAGATGGATCAACCTGGTGATACTGGGTGTAACCGTTGATCGTTCCGCGAAATCCTGTAAAGTTAAAATTTATCAAATCGATGCTTTGGTACACAGGGCCAGTGCTTCCTGAACTTGTGTCCTGATCGTAATATGACTGGGTGATGAAAATTGGAATCGTGCAGTTGTCAACGTAGAAGTTCTTGTAGAGGATATTCTCCACAACTCCATTCCCATTAAGCCAAGCTTTGAAGCGAGCACCATATAGCGCGTTCTGCACATAAATGTTCTCGGCAGTGAAGTTCTGGACAAGAGCATTCGTCTCAAGAGATCCGATAGAAACACCGTGGCCATTTGCACAAAACGAATCTCTGAATTCAATATTCGTAGCGCCATTATTAAGTGTAAGGCAGTCGTCGCCGTTGACCACGTGGGCATTTTCAACAAGAATATTCTCACCACTCACATCGAAGCCATCTGTATTGAAAGGAAGGATCCAAGGGTTGTCCGAAAGTGCTTCAATCTGAACATTCCTCACGGTCATATCCTTACCTGAAAGAGCAAAATTCCAGGCAATTGGCTGGCTGACCTTTAACCCGTCGACAAGACCGCCTGTGGGTTTCAGGTACATCAAGTGAGGCCGGTTATCAAGAGTTGTACTCGGTGATTCCTGGTTCCACCATTGCTGGCCGTAGCATTCGATCCAGCCCCAATTGCTGTCGTGAATGTTTCCTTGAACAACAACGTTAGTTCCAGTGATAACAAACCAGTACCCATTGCCGACCTTGCTATCATCGATGCTCACCTGGTACTGGACTGCTGAAATGTTCTGCGGCAACGTGAGATTGCCCTGAATCGAAATTGTGGTATTAACAAGATCTTCAAAGTAAACTGGCGACCAAATATTATATGTCACTCCATTCTTGAACTCAATAAAGCCATTAGTGGCACACGCAGCGGCTGCGCTGTTGACAGCAGGTGCATCGTCGATACCAGCAGTATGCTGGACAACGCACGTCGTAAGAGTGCGCGAAGGCTCAGGTTTCCACCCGTTTACAAATGTTGTTGGTCGCGGTGCATTCCCCTCCCTGTAACCGTTTCCGTTGGCCACAGCAGTTACACCGCAAAGAGCAAGTGCCGTCAGGATTGAAAGCTTCATGTTTTCACGCACACCATTGGATCTCAGTAGCTTGTGGACACTTATATTTCACAAAGGATAAGCACCCCACGTTGGATACAGCCGCAGATTATTTCATGTTCTGTTTCTCACACACATGAGGTGCATCTCGAGAGCGGTTGCACCGGAAGATCGCAATCGGATGTGACGCTCCCCCTCGCCTAATGATTAGAACTCCATATGAATGTTTACACGATATTAGACTCAGGGATTGATATCGTTATCCTCTTCCATTCTATGAATTTCAGCTGTCAACCGCTAATATGAATCGTCTTTTTCCAAAATAGCGCAGAATTTTCTTCCGTTCAAGGTACCAGCCAACCCCGCATGTTGATAGTGGGGTACTCAAGCCGCTCTAACGGGAAAGCTCCGTCACTCCGCGCTCCACACGGCGATCCAATCCATGACATGTAGGGTTTATCGAAGGTGGAGAGAAGCGAGACCAAATCGTTGATGGGATTCTTCGTTTCTCATTTCTTTGAGCTCTGTCAGGAGACTGACGGGAAACCCAGAGCTGCACGCATTACAGCTTGAAGTTTATCCCATGTGGCTGCAATCGAGACGAATACGAGGTCTCATGGCCTGTATCACAAACCGTGGGGAGATTACGTGGGGGTGCTTATCCCACGCTAAACTAGGCGAAGCTCAAGTTGGCTCCTGTACGGCACCGTGCGCATCAGCAAAAATGCATCTATTCACGCTACATCTGTGACACTGCCCCCCACGTGCTGGCGCCAAAATGGCCACTGAACTAGAAATTTATGACGTGCTTGTTTGATGTCGAAACAATCATCACTGTTTCAAAGGCGTTTGCCAGCGACACTTCGACCTTCAGCTCACCCTTTAGTTGAATACTGGTTTGTGGTAGAATATCAACTTTTGGAAGCAGTAGGCGGCCCGGTCGTAACGGCACAAGAATTATATCCGCTGACAGGCTGGTATCAGACAGTTGAAACACTTGGCGTTTTTTCCCAGTTATTGCCCATGAGTCTTGGTCAGCATTGATCTCGTACGCCACCTCAATATCTTGTAACTGTGTTTCACGGGGTGCCCATTGGTGACTAGCCGTAATGTTAAGCTTCGCTGGTATACTGGACCCCACAGCAAAATGGAGATCATCAGGAACTTCCATGTCGATCTCGTATACTGCATGCATTTCTGGAGCTGGAATCGGCAAGGTAAGCTCAAATGTTTGAAAGTAAAAGTCTTCCGGCGTCCCTATCGTCTTTTCCAGAAGAAGATCTCGCAGCTTGCTCGACAATAGTTCTTGATCGTGTCGAGGAACCCGTGTGAGGAGAGAGTGTTCGCTGATGGCAGCAAAACAAGCTTCAGATATAAACACCTCCCCGCGGCGAGTGTAGTGCAAAAGATCAAACGGTATAGCTTTCAAAGTTGATCGCACCAAAAGGGCATACTCGTCCAAATTACAAGCTCGCAAGCCCTCATCTAAAACTCGCCAGACAAGCTCTTCGCACTCTACTAGTTAGCCGAATTTCTAGTTTGGGTCCATTAAGTGGAAACTTACCAGACTTGAGGTATCGATGTCTGACTGTTAATAACAAAAATTGTTCGCCGTTTTGGCCACTGTTTCGCTCGATGGCAAATACATAGTGAATTGGCTTGCCGCTAAATGATATGTGACCAGCCTTGGTTCCTAGAGGAGCACTAACGTCAAAGTGAGGACTGCCATGGAGTTCGACCTCCTCAATACGAACGGGAGATTGGATCTCACGGGAGCTTATCTCAAACCGAGAAAGAAGTTTGAAAATTTTGAAATAGTCTTGGACCTGGACATTTACGGCTAATCCAATAGCCACTGTGTCCTGGAATTCAATGGAGGCCGGTACCCCATGTGTCTCATATTCCACTAAAACTTTCACGTTGAGTTCATTGTAGTCAAATTGCGAGTGGATAGGAACGATGCACGACCCAGTGGATCCTGAAGAAACATCACCTATGGCCACACAATTTGGCACAACGTTTTTGGTCGTCTTGCAGTTGCGTACTGCCTCAGCCTTCAAATACTCGAACTGCACATTAGGGTTAAGAGGAGTTAATTTGACCCGGCAGCTGGTTATGTCGTATGGAGCATTCACGTCAACTACCAAGTGTTTGTCCACCAATGTAAATTTCGGGTACAGAGCCACTGTGGCATTGACATCAGAACCTCGTTGATGAAAATTGACTTCCGTAATAGGTATTCCAGGCTTAGTGAAATCCTTAAAGAAAGATACTTTTCCCATGATCAGTTTTAGGGACGCGACACGGAAGACACCCTCGCTGAATGTTCGCGTAGAAAATGATAATGTGGTTAAGCAATCCGAGAGCGACGGTGACTCGCACTCGAGGGATATGCGCTCAACCAGATTATCCGATCGGCCAAAAACCAAAATAGCCTTGTCAAACTTGATTGGTTCTCTGGAAAACCCAGCCATGTCAACGGCTAGCCAATAGGTGCCATCTTTTTGCGACTTGAGGTAGGGATCAATTTTGATTTCAAACCATTCGTCCATAACGTACTTGAGTTCCGATTCATGTGACAGTTGTTGAATATAAGCCACAAGTTCGTCTGTATCGGCATCTGGAAGCAGAGTGGCCACAGGCAAAGCATGAGCTTGAAACTCTGAATTTGTGACCAATTGATTGTAACCTAACGTCCTGAGCTTCAATAGCAGGTCTAAAGAGTACATTAGAAGCTCAGGCTTTCTGCCTAGGTGGAATAAGCATTTGACATAAATATTGAGCAGAGGCACCGCAAGAGTCACCCATCCTTCTCGCTCGTAAAGTCCTGGAAGCATTTCGAGCATCTCTGCTGCCGCTCCGTAATTACCCAGTTGGTATTCAAGAAGCGCTAGTTGAGTTGACAAGCGATCTACAGTACGGCCACGTTCCGCTAGTTGGAAGTATTCCTGTGCCTGAATTGTTAACTTCTTATATTCCGCATAAAACGCGTCCGCATTCTCAACCGACTCAATGAGCTTTGGGCATTTCACCTCGTATCGTTTCATGGCTTCTTGAACACCTTCATCCTCATCATTGAGAGAGACGTCTGACAATTCGCTTTCGATTCTCCAACCTTGCCTAGCCGCAATCGTTTCCAGCGATTCCCGGCACAATAACAGAGCTTCTCCTCGTCCCTCGGCTAACTTCTCGCTTTTCATACTTTGTGTCACCGTATACAGTTCCTGCACAACAGTCCATGCCCACTCGGCGACCATCAATGGGTTACGCTTGTTGGAAAGAAGGAGCCTCTTAATCTCCACGACAAAAGCCCGCAGTCGTTGAAACAATTCTGCAATTTTGAGCGCAGAAATCGACTCAGTGCTGCTTGTCTTCGACATGTATAACAAAAGGTGCGCTTGGCGTGAGAACAGATAACATTGAAAATCGAACAGAGATATGGTGTTTGACATGATTCCCAATCTCATATCTTTGTTATCCTGAACTTTTAGCAGTGATACTGGAGCGGAGTCCCCATCAAAGCCGACAGAGCTAAATGCCGGTAGAGTGTTGTCTTGTGACATCTTTGTGAACATGGTCTCTAGCTCGTCGTATAATTGAAATGCATCTTCAAATAAACAAATATTCTCAAAGGACAATGCGAGCCCCTCTTTCTTAATGAAAAAGGGACCAAAATTCCAGCCCATAATGCCTCTTGTCTCTTCTCCCTTTTGAATTTCTGCCTCATATAATTGGACCCGACGACTGAATGCGTCAAGAACACCATCCTTTAACTTTGACATAACCTCGCTCCATGTTTCCATGCTTTCCATCTCAGTTCCATACGACTTTCTAATTTGTACGCACCGGTCAATTTTGGATCCCGAATTGAAGTCAGCCCGAATCTTGTTAAAAACTGACAACTGGGTCTTGCCAGCACTCGAGGGCACATAATGGACAATAAGCCATTCCGTGGGGTCTCGTAGGCCGACTACTTTTGAGAGCCATTCGCGGACCATCTTACGCACAAGGTT
Source organism: Tardiomyces digboiensis (assembly GCA_030570855.1). NCBI lineage: Eukaryota > Fungi > Ascomycota > Dipodascomycetes > Dipodascales > Trichomonascaceae > Tardiomyces > Tardiomyces digboiensis. The sequence goes on along the minus strand of JAJLWU010000042.1, from coordinate 18,324 downwards.
TCGATAAGTATCAGTGTCGTCACATTTGACAAGAATGATCTTCAAGTAGGGGGCGTCCGAAAGTCCAAGTAGCTGGTGTTGAGGGGCCGTCTCTTCAGAAGCTTTCTGTTCCACAAGATCAACTTCGAGGCTCGGAATTGATCGCAGCGGACGCCCTTGTGGGTGCCAATGAAGGTTTAGTAACGGCAGCTTTGAATGAAACTCATCTTTTATCTCCTTGAACACGTCAAACGGGTCGAAGTATGCGATCTGTGTCGTTTTATGATCAAACTCAGGCAAAACTCCCGACGAAGTAGTTGCATGCATTCCTATTAAACATTCGTTTGCAGTGTTTGATCAACTTTCCACCGAGTTAAGCGACGTCGAGTTTGAAGTGTTTAAGCGTGTAGGTGGGCGTGACCAAAATCACACAAAACCACAAAATCCAATGTGCCAAACTATTATGCACATCAGCAGACGTGTGCTCTTTACGATGTACAAACTGGCACGCTGTGAGACACAAATGGAGCTTTCCCACAAACCATTGGTTCATTCTATTTGTACCAGCCTGCTTCGTTCGATTACAATTCAGCTGGTTAGCGCTCTGGCTCAGTCATCACGTGACATTCAGCCGTGCCATCATAAATCGATTCCGAGAACTAAACATCGATGGGTGGAACCTGAAACGAGCCCTACTACGGGCAACGGTACCACCAGTTTGTAATGTAGAGTAAGACATGCCGACACCAAATAACAGGAAATTGCGGGTGCCCGATTACCTGCGCCAGCGTATTGCTGGCTTTGGACCTCCAACCAGCTCCCCATTCAGGAGGCTTTTGGGAACTAAGTCTCCTACGCCAAATGAACAGAACGACTCGCCGGCCGATGAAGTGGTGTCGTGGATGAGTAGGATAAGGAAGCGAGCTGCTTCTGCTTTGAAGCATGACGAGGAAATGGAGGATCAAATTGAAACGGAGATTTCGTTTGCTCGCCAGCAACGCGAGAAGGAAGCAGAGGAAAGCACAGACGCATTTGACAAGCTCGGGAACATTTTACAACATCTTTTTGATGAGTCTCGTTCAGGTCGTGACGTATCCGAAACAACTCAAATCAGCGACGATGAAGGCAGTTTGAAAACAGACTCGGTCCCGTTGGTGACCGAGTCAGAACGTGATGCCTTAGTCGACTCGCACGCCGAGGCTGTGGCTGGAGAACTCGATCAGGTATCCAAATCGCATGTGGAGGAAGATCCAGCTGCAATTAATGCAACACAGGAACCGGCCGGAGATGAGGACTCGCAAGAGTCTGACTTGGTGGTGTTGTCTTCGGATGAAGAAGTGTCTAGTATCAATGAGCAAAATGGCTTGGGCGACTATGGGTATAATAAGATGGATGGGAGAGAAACGCGAATGCATGGATACCTTGTATCACCGAAGTCACATCGCAAAGATCAGTTCGACTCAAATGATCGGGACTCAAATGAATATAGCGAGGATGGATACAGTGAGGATGGATATAGTGAGGATAACAGGTATGATGAAGAAGTGCTAGAAAGCCATCTTGATCAACGGACTGGCGACGGTGGGACTGAAGCATTTGTATTATTACATCCTGATGACGACTCTCAAGGCGACGAGGTGGACTCGCATGAAGATTATAACGAAGTTGAGGACCTTCAAGATGGCGATCGGTCAGATATCGACGAATACAATGATGAAATCGACTTAGACGAACGTGTTTCTGACCACCCGACTGATCTTGCTGCCTTTTCAGATGATGACCATGAATCACCCTATGGCCGTTCGGAAGATGAAGAAATGGATGTTGCTGAGAACGACGAATATTTGACGGATCATGAAACTCAGAGAACTTCCAGCCATCCGGAATATATGGCATCTGCGGAAGCTATTGCACTTGATGCTCTCAGGCACTTCAGTCGGTTTGACACTGGTGAGGTGTCCATGTCAAGCGTTTTGCCAGTTACCCGCGACACAGGGTCGTCAGTGCGGAACGAAATTGGACATATACTCGATACAGTCGCGGCTTCCAGTGCCAATGAGGTAGAAGTAGTTGACCTGGTGGACTCTGACGAAGAAATGGTGGACGTTTCGGAAATGATGCCTCCGCCTTCAGACGAATTGTCACAACCCGAAGAACAATCAGTTGAATACGCCCCGAAACAGTTGCATGTAGAGCAAGAACAGTCTGCAAGCTATCAACCGCTTGATAGCATGTCTCATGCAACGGGACCGGTATGCTCTGAGTTCATTAATAGAGCCACAGGAGCAGCGCCAGGTACGTACGAGATAAAGAACCTCTTCCGTAAGTCTCCGCTAACAACAGATACATCTAAAAATCTCGAAAGTTTGGTTTCTACCAAGCATCTGCCTTCGTCGACATTACGCTCCACCAACCCCTTCCTCCCGGATACTAGTATATCACGAGCCAATTCAAAGCATAAACAGGAGTTTATCCCCAGAGATATCAATTTTGAATTTGGATCGTTTGATATAAAGCCGGATGTTCCACAGCCTATTGAGCCACGGCAGCTTCCACAAGTACAACTGCGGTCTTACGAAAAGCCGGAGCCTGTAACAACACCACAGGACGAAAAGAGGTCTGCGCCCGAAATCGGGATCCCTGCAATAGTACCAATTGCATCAAATCATATATCACTAGGATTTGGGTTCGGGTCGGAGCTTTCCCATGAAGAGTCTAATGATCGGACGTTTTCTGCCGACTCTTTTTTACCCGAAGCGAGATTACGGCGACCGTCGTCGTCACGTGCGACAAGTTCGGTCATCTCCAATGCTCGAGATTTGGCCCTAGGTGCTTTGGAACTAATGTCGAAGTCAGCAATCTTCTCTGGCAAATTGAATTCTCCTGTGGAGATGGAGGTTCCTAAATTTCCTCCTCCAGCAATTGACTTCACGCTACCAGACGATGCGTTCACATTTTTGGGAAACGCAAGCGAGACGGTGAAACTTGCTGCGGCTAGCTTTGTTTCGGAAGCTGGTACTACTTCCGAACGAATCCCTGATGATGAGCATCAAATTTCTGACAGCCTTACAGATGGTTTAATAGCCACCTATCATGATCAAATTCCCCAGGTGCCTCTGGACACCGACATTGGCAACGCAGGTGATGTCAATGGGGATGGGCCAACTGTGGAGCCAAAGGCGGAGCCAACCTTGGAGACAAACATGGTGCTAAACGTGGAGCCACAAATGGAGCCAAACGGGGAACCTTTGAGCGAAGTGATTGGTGACTCTGAGGCGACAGCTGTGCCTACGCAGCAGCGCCCAGAAGAGGATGCTGACAGCTCCCCTGTGTCATCTCGTGCCCGCATGCTGCGAAGTGGTCGCGTGTATGACGACATTAGCGGTGAGACTATCATCCTTGGCCACGCAGAGCTTGAAGAGCTAGAGGAACGCGGCGCGTCACCGAGCCCCGACAGATTTGAGCACGCAAAGGACTCTCGTCTCAGAGCTAGAGTACAGACTGAACCGGACGTGGAAGCCAAAAGGAATACTGATCGTATCAATCCCCAGGGAAAATATTCTGCAACCGCTTCGCAATCCCCACCAATGTCTCGCAAGAAGCGAGGTTCGAGGGCCGATGAGCTCACAACGGCCACGATACAAACCTTCTCAGGTGAACAGGCTAAAGAGGTGCGCAGGACTCGAAGTCAAATGCAGCAAGTTAGTCCAGTCGAACCGCGTCCGGAGACCGATTCGTTACCCGCGAGGAGAACGCGATCCAGAAAAGGCAACGTTACTCAAGATAAAGCTGGTGTATCGGCATCGCATCGATCTGACATAGAAGCAGATAACGCAGAAGATGCGCAGCAGGTGTTGGATGAAGCGGTGGTCGAGGCAATTCCACCAGCTGAAATTGCCGACAATGTGCCAGTTCGAAGCCGGCGCGGGGCAAGTGATGGTCCCTCAACCGCCGTAGCAGGGATTACATCCGCCCAAAGAGGCTCACGGATAAAGGGGGCCAAGTCCCCACGATCAAGTCGCAAGCACCAATCTAACTCTACAAACGAAGTCGAGGATGAGGGTCTTGAAGATAAAAGGGGACGGCGGCTCAGGCTCCGTCGTGGCTCTACAGAAAGCAAGGAGGATACTGTAACAGCGGATTTGCCGGTCACTCCGGGAAGAGTCAATTCGAAGCATAAGCGGCAGCGATCAGAAGCTAATGGCGTTTCGGAATCAGATTCCAAACGTGTGCGCTTCGTCGAAAGTGTTGAGCGGCATGCGACATCTGAAGAATATCCGATCTCTGGCGATGATAACCAAATGGCCAAACCGGAAGTTCACGAAGTGGGTACAACAAGTGCAGATCAACCAGAATCCGCCTCTAAAAAGCCGTCAAAGGGTAGGAAGCGCAAAGCTGAAACGGCCGCCTCCACTCCAATTGCAAAGCGCCGCACGCGACGGATTAATGTCAACAAGAAATCATAGTGTGATCGAATGCTGCGTCCAATGTAATAATCTGCAAGTTCTTCGATAAAAAATGCGCTTTATTTACATAATCTTGAGAAGCTGCTCGTACACAGAGAAGAAGGTCATGCCTATTATGCTGGTCCGGGCAATGGACAAGCCGAGCCCTCGGTACATTCGACGATGGATGAAATGCCTCAACTTCATGGTTTTCGGCTTGTGATGCTCTGGAGCCGCTGGGTCCAAACTGTGAGCATACAGATCTCGCTGAACAACGCTCTTGAATGTGTCTAACGGATAGACCACTGCCCAACAAACCGAACCTGACATTGCTCCAGCAATTGCCACCGACAATGGGTGAGGACTCTCAGCACAAGGGTCCATCCATCTCGAAACACTTGATTTAAATGACTCGTATGTTGAGAAGTAAACCCCGGATCCAATTAGGTCGCGAACTGCCGTTAGCCAGTATCGGATAGGGTAGCTTAGTGAATCCACTTGAGAAGCTATCAGCTACGACCAATAACACACTTACCAATATGATAGCGAAACCCTCCATAAAGTGCTAGGATCCCCCCTTTCCTGTATAACTCTCTGCCAACTTGGAGAGTCCCAGTTCTTCCAAGTTCTGAAGGAACTCCTCCTCTGCTGCGGTGGACTAAGAGTTCTATCTGCGAAGCCAGTTTGGTGAATTCAAATGGGCAAGCAAACACTGAGCAAGAGGCACCGGCAATAGCCCCCGACGAGAATGTGACTGGTGTGTTTCTTATTACTCGTCTGAGAGTTGAATCATCGTTGGCTGCTGGTTCGTACAACTGAGACCAGAATTCCCTAGAGTGTGGTAAAGTTTTAGCATACACAGTCACACTTATTGTTCTTGCAATGGTCGATGACATCAGTGGTGCTGTTATTCCTGGTGTTAGCAAACGTGTAGAGCGTCTCGTACACATCTCAACATTTTTGTTTACAATACGGCACCTCTACCATACATACCTCTGTAAAATCCCTTCAACCCTTCCATTCTATAAGTGTCTGCAAAACATTTCCATGAGTTTTGAAACTTGTGAGTTTGCATTCGAGTCTTGACAGAGTCCAAAGGAAACCCTGCCATGGTGCCCATTAGTGCTGCTATGGCCGATGAGACCGTCTCCCGATATGGCCTCATCACCTCAGGCAGATAATGAAGGTCTCCATCATCTGCTGATAGTATACCAAGCTCACGTGCTCCTGTGAAATCAGCTCGATCAACCATGGCGACGGTTGGCCGATTTTCGGCTTTAGTCCCCGGATAGCCCTGGATATCAGCTTGGCTATAGCAGGGCTTCTGCAATACCTCTGATTGTTTGTTACTGTGATCGACTGTCGATTTCCTTTTTCTGCGAAGGAGTTGATTCCAGAGACCACAGTGCCCTTTCAGCGCAGGGCAGCCCGGTTGTTGAGAACTTGATCGGATAACGGCTGCACGGCTGAACTTGTTCGAGAAAGGATTCAGCATTTCTTCCGATGCAATGGACGAACTATACTAAGGCGCTATTTCTTTCGTGTCTATGACACCTAGAGTGATTGGTGCGATTATTCATACTATCAATTTCATATAGCTTGCTCGGGTCCGTATCAATGATGCACACGAAGAGATAGTCAGAATGTTCCAATGACCGCCAGCAGTGAAATGAAAAGTAACGTCATCCTAGACTGGAGCATAGCCGCCTTATTAGGATCTACGTAAACCGTTTCAACCTCTAGCACCATATCAGTGAACTGCGGACTCCTGTCGTGAGTGGAATTTGCAAGTATCTCACTGGGAAATGGCCCTTGACCAGTTGATCTGGACAAGAACGCTGCCGAGTGCTGCGGGGCGGATGTGGTCTGTTTCGGTCTAGCAAGTTCAGCTATTACTTCTCGTATTGTCACAGTTGTAGTTGTACACCTTATGCTGATTTGAGTTGCTGTTTCCGTCGTGAACTGGGTCGTGGTGTTAATAGCAGAGATATACAGCGGCAGTGTCGATATTTCGACAGGAGCTTTGACTTCCAACGGGATCTCGATGAAGTGCGTCTCAGCAGCAATTATTTGGGTTATAGTTTGTACAGATGTGACTGTCTGCGATTGTGTTAAAGTTACTGGTGTTGTTGGGTGCGTTGTGTGCAGTGAGTCGGTGAGTCCCAGGTTGGGGGTCTCATTTGACAAAGGCAATATAGTGATAGTCTGCGTTTGAGTGACCAGAGATAGACGGGTAATTGTCAACGACTCTGTTCTTTTTTCTGTCAGTGTTTGAATGAGCGTTGCTGTCGTCTGTTCTGCAATGGTTTCAGTCACCGATACTGTTGTCGCTTCATTTGATTCAGTAACTGTCTCCAACTCTGTAGCGGTGTTGGTAACTTGTTCTGTCACGATAGCAGTCAACGTAGCCAGTTCTGTTAGAATTACTGTGGCGGCAGTCGGACCCGGATCTGTGAGCGTTTCAGTCAGGAAAACTGTTTCGGTAACAGGTTGCGTTAAAGTTTCCGTTAATATAATGGTAGATGTTTCGATGGTTGTAACTTCTTCCAAATTCTCATCAGTGATCCAAGGTATCTGAACTTCTCTATCTTCGCCTACAATGCGGTTCCTGATTGGTATTCCGTCGTCGAGAAATCCAATGTAAGAATTCCTTTCGAGGGCGTTTTCTGCGGTAACGTTACCTTGCCTTTGCATTATTTTGTCCAATATAGGCTCCACAAGCTTCTTGAAATTGTTCAATTGTTCCAAAAACTGAACCGTCGAGTGCTTCAGTGGCGCGGTGTCTCGATCGGTCGCATGTGAAGTGATTGACTGTACATGTTGGGGTGTATATGTGCTGTTCAATATGGTATCTTTGTTTCCATATTCTGTCGGAGCCTCTAAGCTAATAGATGCTTTGTCCTTATTGTCAAGTGCGTAGTCGCTCGGTGGGAAATCAAGTTCGACGCGTTTTTGGTGTATTCGCGACATAAAGTCCTCTTCCTGCAGAAGTGCTTCCGATTCATTTTGGACCTCTCTACAGCTTTCGGTGACCTGCGCATCAAGTTTCTCCTAATATTAGTTGCCCACTTTTTTTAGCTTTGCTAAGTTTTAAAGTTCAACGTACGTCAATAGGGCTGTCACAGAACGGAACACAATGTCTCAGGCTACCCTGCAAAGCAGCACAACTACATATGCTGTTTGAGGTATCAGATGTTTCGCATCTTTCATAGGTCATTCGTTCGCTGTAGAGGCAATCGTCTAAACTTTCCTTGCTGTTAGTAACCATTGACGGTACTGAAGTCTGGAGACGCTGGCTGCATCATGGTACATGCATACCCTGAGATGGCCAGAAAGTAGCCTGGAGCTGCAGATAGACTGGGTATTCCAGGGAAATTCGTCTTTGGCGGCAGTCAATGATGCTGGGGTGATTACACTGGCCCAAAAAAGGTAATGCATCAGTCTGCGCGCTATTGTGGTCGAACTCTGGTACATCCATACGTCTCGTTTTTTCAACTTGCTGCCGGTCGCGATCACAATTCCTGGCTAACCTGGATTTCTGTCACAATTAAAAGTTCATGCGAGAGCGTTTTGTCTGACAAGAGATTCATGCTGGTTAATAATGCATAGCGGCATTACAATCTACCGGCGGTATGTTGGCCGCATACGGCACTTTTTGTCAGGGGGTGCCATGCTCTCATAGTCAAAATCTATCTGCGCCTCTCTATCCAACATTCTTTGCTCATTAATGTGAACAATGCCCTGGCCGCTTGTATCTGTGAAATCATTGCTTTCGATGCGGCAGACTGGATACAATCCCAAACGCGCACGCACCAAATGGTCGTCTTACATTCTGGCAATAAGCTAATTCACGTCAAATATCCCGTAACACAACTCTGGGCCAGGTTTGATAACGCATGTTTCACTCCCAAGACATGTTCCAGCCTTGGTGAAGTAAGCGCGCAGCACGGCAAGGCGGTCGACTCACCTTGCGCATCCACACGTGCAAACGTACATACACGTGCCTTGCCCTTGCATCTCATCACTTCATTTTAGTGACAAGTGCACCTGGGTACAAGGACACGATGGGTAGGTTCCTAGTACTAGTAATGTATCGCGAGTCTACGTTGACCATACACCCCAGAGATAGTTTCAAGGCTCGGTGAGGGGACGACATCGGCGAGCCCTGGTCTAGCAAGGAAATGTCTCAGGAGATGATGTTCAAAGCGAAGGTAATGGCAAAGAAAATATCTAGGTAGGGTATTCTTCCTTTTGGCCCTGTGGTGGCATATTCCTGCTATTGGGTAGTGGCTCGAGGCAGCAAGGGGACAAGAGAACTTGGCAGAGTCCATATGTCATTATCAGCGAGGTCAGCCAGACAAGATACTATGACGTTTTTATTTGGGGCCGTGCTAGCTACGAAATTGTTGTGACATAGAGGAAACAAAGTTTGCACTTGCAGTGAGGTCCACTGCTTGGCAGGCGCAGATCAAGTGGGGAGAGACGCAGGTGTGGGGCAGGTTTAGACGAGGCAGCAGCTGAACCAGCGGCGTTGGCGGGCTGTTGTGACAGGTTGGTACCCGCAGGGCCGCAATTTATGAAAAGCAAACTTTCTGCCTTGTTTCAAGTGAAGATTTCCAAGGGATTATATAGATAGCTCGACCAGCTGCCCACCGATTCCCCACTGGACAGTGTTGTGCAGCACGAATTCGAGTGGTCATCGTCTGCCATGGTCTTGGTCGCAAACTTTAGTAAGTATATTGTACACAATCACCCAGGCAGGTGTTCTGTGTAGTATGCTTTAAACCTCTGGTGGGTGAACTACAGGCGGCGCACAACTCCGGAGTCGTTGAGAGGCTCTCTACTTCTAAACAAGATATTGGCAGATAGACAATCCACGCACAATCACAGGTGGTGTAAAGAGATGCCAAGGCAAAACCATAGGGACTTCAAGGATTCAAAGGTCGGGCCACCACTGCAGCCGCGCGTTGAGCCCATAAGCACCCGGGGACAAGAGACGCTGACAAAACCCATCTACAAAACTTCAGTCAAACAGCGTCTTCAATGTTCATGTGGGTGATATGGCACTCGCCAAACATTAACCGATTTTGCCTGCCAAGTCTTCGATGACGACAACGCCGCTTGTCCATCGCCGCACAGTCGCGCTGCCAGATTCGCTGCTTGTCATAGTGCAGATGCTATGCGTATCCAGGTGATTTATATTGGCGTCCTCCAGCACCCTTTGTTGGCAAGCTTTGCTAGTCGAGCGATGTCCACGGGTGCGTTGTATTGCCATGATTTTCGCTTGCTTTTAGGATCGTTCCTGGAGAAACAATGGTTTTATCTGTTGTTTTGCGCGTGGGCAGAGCGGGCCGGAGTTTGACACAATAGCTTCCAGACGACGCCGGATTTTTGGTGGGCACCGGCGTGGTGGTCTGGCTGCCATAGGTGGTTGTGGGACTATATTTCTGATTTCTACCGGGCACCGAATGCTGCAAAACGGCACGTTCAGAATGTTATCACCCAAGGGCCGTAGCAGGCTTAGGATTTTTGGGTTCCAGATGACATTCGGCGCCGTTTCGTGGACGGCGCCCGAAACAAATGAGTTCTCATGGCATCCTGATAGTGGCACTGGAAACGGAGGGGTCATAATGACTGGCGAATGTCTGTTATTTCCGGTTGGATCCATCTCCAACTATGCCTTGGATCGAGGCAGGTTGCATTGCTAAGGGCATCTGTGATCGCTGCTACTCTTACCCACCTGGACTGCGGCGACTGGGAACGCCCATTTGTTGGCTGGGTGGCTGCTACAGGGCCAAATGGCAACCGAGATCTTCCGTTGTCACTGACCCCCGCAAAGACAAGGACCCCGCGCGCATTTGTCACGTTGCGATGCACGGCGGTGTCTTTACGAGATGCAGGGTCCTTCATTTGGCCATGATCAATTGATGGGATATCTGATGTTGTGGAGTTAACGTGGTTAAACAGTTGTGGTAGTTCAAGGGCCACAATTAACCTCCTGATTGCGAGGCGCATCTGATATCGTGGTGGGGTTTTGCTTGTTGAACCGCTGGTGCCGCCAGAAAACTCACTAGTGCGGCGCAACCACTGGAGTAATAAAGTGGCGATCGGTAGATATATTGCAAGGGTTTTGAACGGGTTCGCGGTCGTTGTTACCGAATCTCTCTGGGCACAAGATTTTTTGCCCTCTGTCGCTCTACTCAGGAGCCCCTTTGTTATCCTGTGGCATTGTTGGGTTACGACGGGACGTTTTGGAGCACGAGGACAACCGGTATGTGCCATAAACGATACTGACCATAGAGACAAACTTGACGTCGCTAGACCCATCGACCGAGATGTCGGCGTCATCTCCTGTCACATCGACGTCGGTACACCTCGACTCATCGCACACTGGTGCTACTAGCGTGGCACCAACGTCGTCAAGCAGTCATACTGACGGATCCTCATTGTCGTCGTCATCATCCTCGTTATTTCTGTCATCTTCATCCATTCCAATATTGACTACTACCACTTCACACTCGACCAGTTCTCACATAGATTACAGTACTCTAACGAGCATATACGCTTCTTCATCGCCGTCGTCGTCGAGTGAGCAGTATACGAACTCGAGCCATGGGGTAGAGTCAAGGTCGACCACGTACAGCTCGTCTTCATTTTCTTCACCGGGAACAAGTGGTACCACATCTTCAAGTAGCTCAATCTCGCTGTCGAGCACCATAGTATCGACGAGTTCATCTAGTTTGCTTACTACGTCAACGCGAAGCTCGAGCACGTCTACTTTGATTTCAAGCAGCATTCCATTTTCATCGACGTCAACAACCTCCCTGCCCAGCTCATCGAGCGAAGTGCCCACTAATGTTGTCCATACGCTGACGACTGTAATCTCAGGCAGCGTGGTTACGGATTTCGTCACATCAACTCTGTTCGTACCAGCAGGACACGCTGCTACCACCAGTGTCGCGGCCTCGTCTTCGACTGACTCGCACCCAACCGCGGCAGTGCAAACATCTAGCTCTCCGTCGGGAAACAGCAGCAACTCATCGACAGTTGCCGTGGCTGTGGCGGTCCCCGTTGGGACAGTGGCGCTTGTGGGCGTTGCGCTCCTGTTGTTTATGTTCCGCAAACGTACGAAAAGACGACTCTCTCAGCAGCTATGCGAAGAGCAATTGAAGGACTATGCCTACAACCCAAATACCCCATCTCCAGCCTTTAATGATCTCGTTCATCCTTATGATATCAGTGATTAGGCTGCTGGGAACGCAAAGACCATACATGATTTGCATGGAGTGGCTTGCTACTCCCTCTTATATCTATGATGTTGCATGGTACATAACTGTAATGTACATTCAAAGTTTAAAGCGCGTGCCTTCCAGACTGTAACCGGACAGTATGTAGATGGAGACTCTCGATTTATGAACCTACTACGCATATATGCTCTTAAGTCATGCTTGTTTGTCAGCTTCGGCTCAATGCACTACACTTTAGTAAAATCAAACAAGCCAAAGCTAAAAGCCAACCAATACATCCCGACATGTCACGGCATCGGGCTGACCTCGTCATGTGCTTAAAGCTTCCAGGGATTAGTGTTGGAAGGCTCTGTGAAAAGTGTGACGGTAGATGTCCAGTTTGCGATTCATTTGTAAGGCCAACGACAACTGTAAGAATCTGTGATTCCTGCGCATTCGGCAATGGAGCCAATAAATGTGTAATTTGTGGTGGAAAGGGTGTCTCAGATGCTTACTATTGCTATGAGTGTACGCGGCTCGAAAAGGACCGCGACGGATGTCCAAAAATCCTGAATGTTGGCTCGGCAAAGACAGATCTATGGTACAATGTGCAAAAGAAGGAGGGCCGGTAGTAGGCGTATAGTCGGGAATACAGGCGATTAGGTAGGACATCTTGATTTGCAGCCAAGCAGGGGATTTTAAATTGTCGGTGCTTAGTTGCACCCGAGGACTATCGCCATCAAAACCAAGGCAAGTGATGTCTTTGCATGAATATTTCGATACATAATATTTAATGATGCTAATTCTGTTCAGCTGTTGTTGTATGTTCTGTTTGTAAAGGCAACCCATCATCACTGGTCGCGTCTGTGGTCCGAGGGTGGACCGTTTGAGATGCAGTGCGCTGATGGTTTGGCGTGGCAGCAAACTCAGGGTTGACCTCGACAACGCTAAATTTCTTGCCATGGAGTGTGAAATCACCCTTTGAAGCCCGCATGAGTGAAGCACTCCTCTGGACTTTGTCCTGGTTGTCGTTTTCAACTGGGGTGCGGTCGCGCGGCCGAGACTTTTCGCGTAGGGACAGTCGAATGTTCTTTTTACGGACGATGGGAGAAGGAGGCACCGATTTAGCTGGAGACCGGCTCCTATCTCTGGTGACTTTGGGCGATGTGTTGAGAGATCCTGTATCGTAGTATATCGAGTTAGTCGATACTGGGCTCAACCTGGAACTGTCCTCTGCCGATCGAGATCCCACGGTTTTAAGATAGCCACTCAAATGTGACGATTTAGAGGACGGAGCTGGTGAGCTTGTTTGCAACCCTCTTTGAACGTCCATATCTGTTTGATGGGAGCTCAAATTTGAAGGAGATTGAGGGACCATGCTACTGACTGTGGACAAGGTCGGGCTCCGGTTTCCTTCGTTTCTCCGGCATAAAATAGACTCGAGATGCATGTTCCTCTGCGACTCAAAATGCTCACAAAGCTCCAACTCAACTTGCAACTCATGTTCTAGCATGTCTTTGTAGCAAAGAAGTCGCTTCTGCTCCAGCCAATGCCATTCCATCTTGGCGGCCAAGCGACCGGCAGAGAAAATAACTGCTTCTCTAGACTTTTGTTGGATAGGCGCCAGTAATTTCAAGTGTCTGCTAGCTCGCTTACACTCATCTAGCTGTTCCTCAATTTGCTTTTCCTTGGTAGTAAGTTCCTCAAGCTTTTGACTGACGATCTCAACACGAAGTGCATGATACTCTCCAAACTCCTTGCTCTTCTGGTGGGCAAAATCCAAAACATCAGTTATCCCTGAATTGATTGACAAGGACGAATCGCTGACCGTGGCTCGTACTCTATTGGGAGTCGCAAGTGTCACAGAGTGATTCTTATCAAGGTTGCGGACACCGTGAATTCCGACATTAAATGTCGAAAAAGATGCCGCAAAGTTGATCTTCAGCAGCCAGTCGTTGAGATCTGCGGCACTTGAAGCTGAGAACCACTCTTGGGATCCTCCCCGCGATGCCAGCACAAAAGTGTACTGCTGGTTTGTGGGCTCAGTCTTACTCGACAGTAGTGCAACCATTTCTGTGGTCGCAATGTCTGCGTTTGCATTGAAATCTGACATTGCAACACGAATAGTGGTGGTCGCCGGTTCGCTCATAGGATCCGCTGGCTCGCTCGTCACATCGACAACAGGCTGACTGGAAATCGCATTTTTTAGCCACGTAACGTCCTTGAATATATACAAATGCGATGCTGTGAGAATAGCCCCACACTCCTTCCATGTAGTCTTTGACAGCACTCGACGAGCCTCTTGTCGGTATAGCGTGCCGATCTTGACAGCCTTTATGTCAACAACACCTGGTTCGCTATATTGTGGGTCTGTCGTATCATTTGGGAACCTAAACGCCTCTGGACGAGACCGCTGCGATACCAATTGCAAGATCGGTCCGTAGATGAACTGATTGCGCAACTCCAAAAATTGATCCTTGGACTCAACCGGTACAAATTCATAAGGATCCTCTTTGAACTCGCCCAAGTTCGGGCGCAAACAGTCTAGACGTCCTTCTAAAAGCAGCGAGTATGGATCCAGTAGTTCCTTGCTTGATCTGCTAAATGATCCTCTGTTTAGACCCCAACTATGTCGCAGAGAAAGGGGCGTCACATCTTCGTCGGTGTGAATAAACGGCGTGTATGTAATGTTGTCATAAAAACACTCCAAAACGTATGAAGGCACTCCTCGGGCAAATGTGTTGCGGACATACTCGAGCTTTTGCATCTTGTGCCTATTGTTCTTGTTGAAAAAATCGGTATGAAGAATAACCAATGAGAAAACAATAATGTAGGGAATCTCCGAGTCGACAAAAATCGAAGGGTTCTGGTCGTAGTACGTGGCCGAAAATGCATCCAACACGCGATCTATCTGCTGTGTTTCTTTGGGCAGTCGCACGTACATGAGAAACTTGCGTAATGCCATATCGAGGGGGTCATCAACAAACTCAAACGTCCTCACAAACTCTCGGAGCACTTCTTGAAAGAATTCCTCGTCGTTTCGTGACAACAGAGCTGCAAGCTGGCTCCGCTTAAAGATCTCGGTAATTCTTTTTAAGTACGCAAGCGGAGACTCATTGTCGTCAATCCTCTCGGGGAGTAGATCGCTCTTGGGCTTGGCCAAGCTTACGTCTCGAGTATCAGTAGGTGTGACCGGCGAGCTGTGAGTTTCGCTCACAGTCTTTGATCTTGGTCGGCCGGCATCACCTTGCTCCCTGAAGCGTTCTTGTGATTGGTTCGATCGTGACCGATGGAAAATTGGCCGTTGCATCTCACCTTTTGGCGGCGAATCTAATGGCGTAGCCGAAGTCATATCTGACTTCAAGTCGGGTGGGGTAGACCTAGGGACAGAGAGCGAGTCGCGCGATGATGAATACTCAGGTGCGCCACCTATGAATTCCTGATCAGTCCCTTCCAGTTGCACGTCTGACGAGTCACTTACCAAAGATCGCTTCGAAGCTGTCTTGCGTCGAAGCATGGCCTTCAGGGATGTCGATGTTGATTCAAACGAAAACACAGATGATTTCTTCTCTGCTGATGTTTGGGATGCGATGGTTGTCGAAGACAGCTGTTGCTTGTGTTTGCTTTGCCTCTGGCTTATAAAATCTCCTGCTTGATCAGCATTTATAGCCGTGCCCGCGGAGTTTCCCTCACTGCTGGCAATTGACTGTGCTCCAGAAACAGTTGCCGTAGGCGACAATATATCACTGCCCGCAGTTCCAGCGGTTTCTTCCGAGCTACGAGCCAGTGTATTCTCGTTCACTGACAATCTATCACCGCCAGTTTCTGGCCCCCCGGAGTGCGATATGATAATGGCTGGCCCTCCGGGGCCATCGCCATCGCCGTCAGCTTCGCCGTCCCGTACTGAAGGACAAGTCTTATTGAGGGATGGGGCCAGATCCAGCGAGATCTTTGGGGTCCTTTGCGTAATCGTAACATCAGCAAAATCATCGCTTCCAGTAGCTAGCGGCGATGAAACTGAAGGAGTTCTAGTAGGAGATTGTGTAGATCCAAGGGCAGGAGACTTGGCCAAAGATTTTCGTCGGGGACTGTCACTGTCTGAATGCTCGCTCGACGATCGAAATTTATTGTACAGAGACACCATAGACCCTCCACGAGAACGGATCCGTCGCTCCAAATCCCGGTCTTCTAGAGACTTGGCACTATCATCTTGAGATAAGGACGTAGAGCTGGCGCCCTCGGTCAAAGAGAGGTATCTAGGGGATCGCCCTCGGGCAAGACTTTGTCCATCTCCACCTCCGCCTTCATTGCTTTCAACATCCGAAGATGACGATGGCTGCGACGATGAAGTTCCTGGCCAGTCAATGTCCAGCATTGAAGTCAAACTGAACTTCTTCCTGCGCAGTGATATGGACGGCATTGATCGATTGTAGCTCCGTCTCCCACTTGCCACTGCAAAAGCCCTGGTACCGCACTCTAATCTTTACCACTGTTTCCCTGTTACAACCCCTTTTTTTTTTATATCCGCTATGCAAATTCTGTTCAAACCTCGTCAAGCTTTGTTCATGTTAAAACGTAAAGGTGAGTCCTGATGTTGCTGAGTAGGACGACTACGTATTCGGCGTCCACTGCCGCAAACCACAACTATTTGCCTCTGCGAGCTTTTTCCTATCTTCTGCTACCCCAATGGCTGGTGTCCACCTAGTCCTTTACTCGCCTTCGTCAACAACGAACCCCTGGTCAAGGAATGGGGGGTTGGCGTCTGAGCAATGTCAGCTCACAAATAGCAAACTCTATTCCAAAGCTTAAATGCTTAAACCTCCTCTTCAGCACTAACAACCCTCTTTGTAGATGTCTTTGTGAGTCGCCAGCTTCGGTTGTGTGACGAAACCGTTGTCTCGAGTGCTGAGCTCAACCTGCAAGTTGTCAATTAGGGTTGTTGAAATTGGTAGACCCCCTCGTCAGTTTGGGGTAGGGTGTAACCTGGTTCAATCCAAGATCTCTAAACTTTTTGGTCACGCAACGTGGGAAGTATATGGGAGCCTTTTGGCATTGTATTGGTCGTAACGTCGTTATATTAAACTACTGCATTATGATTTGAACCCCAGTTTAAGCTTGAGGCGTGGCCGGTCGTTTTCGTTAGTGGTGCCCGTTAAAACGCGGTACCTGTCATCTACGACAGCACTTAGGGTCTCGGCATCGTTGTAGACAAACGAGCCTGCCTCGTTATAAGTTTTTGCGTTGGACCACATTAGGTCGAAATCCGCTTTGACGTCATTAATGGAGCGATAGCGGCCTGCTCGAATTTTCTTTTGGATAATATCCAGTGCCATTGGGTCCTTGATCACCATATAGTAGTCAGGGTACATGGACTTTGATGGCAGTACGGCGAAAATGTCGGTGAGCTTTCGGCCGGTTTCTTCGTCGGTCACGGACATGGCGGCATCCACCAGCTCCTTTGCTTGCTTTGCAAGAATTGCCCGGTCTTCCTGAGAAAGCGCGTCAGTGCCCTTAGGAGGTCGTCCACGAGACCTTTTTCGCGGTATCTCACTTGCCTCATCGTCAGAAATATCGGCAGACAAGGGTGTCGCTGTCCCGTTGGTAAGGCTAGCACTTTGGCGCTTGCGCTTGGACAAAGCTGGTGTGGACACATCGTCTTCAGAGGCCGTAGTACCCTCGATCCTAAGACGAACCTTTTCGGCACGCCGCTCAAGCCGCTCACGCTTGCGTCGCATAGCGTCTTCAATCGATACTTCGTCGTTGTCAACAGCCGCAAGCCACTGCTCTTCGGTTAAACCATCGTCGTAGTATACAATCTTGCGTTCGCGAGCTCCGCGTCCAAGATAAATGTCCTTCTGGGGCTCGAGATGCTCACTGATATCCCGGGAGTACTCCTCCGGAAGTTCATCGGCGCTGAAGAGCCGATCAAAGTCTCTTCCCTTGCCATACATCGACGTAGCATTTCGCTCATCGTCAATCTCCTTGAATAATTCCTGTTCCTCTGCAGACCGAGCAAGTATTTCGTTGAGCTCTTCGTCGTCCATTTCGTCGTCCTCGTCCTTTTGTTCCTTGCGGACTTCTTCTGCCTCAAGCAGGGTACGAAGAAATGCTTCCTGCTCCTCTGAAGTCGACTTCTGGTCAAACTTTCCGGCTTGAATGACCTTGCCATCAATCTCAAGTTTTGAATGGGCCCGCTCCAAGATAGCTTCTTCGACCGAGTCCTCAGTGATAAGACGCAGAATTCGTACTTCCTTTGTTTGGCCAATACGATGCGCACGATCTTGCGCTTGTAAATCCTGGTGTGGGTTCCAGTCAGTGTCATAGATGATAACGGTGTCGGCCGTCTGCAGGTTAAGACCGAGACCACCAGCACGGGTAGACAACAAGAAAGCAAAATACGGCGAGTCAGGCGCATTGAACATCTCCAAAAGCGAAGTACGGTCTTCAGCTTTCGTAGAGCCATCCAGTCGAAGATATTGGATGCCCTTGAATCGCATATAATCCTCCATAATATCCATGACCTGTGTCATCTGGAAGAAGATCAAGACCCGATGGCCAGTTGCTTGAAACTTGGGGAAAATGCGATCCAGGAGTTCAAATTTTCCCGCCACTCGCCACAAGTCATTGTTTGTGAGTCCCGACGGATTTATGAGATTCTCCACCTCATCAAACAC